>QXDT01000111.1:0-124858 GCA_003717175.1 Protomyces macrosporus | reverse complement strand
ATGAATTGATCCAAGCGTGTCCATTGTATCTTTTGTGATCAGGCAGACTAAGTCAGTCGATCCATTTGGCCATTGAGAGTGTTGCTGACCAATCGATTGGGAACATCGCGTGCCATGTTGACAAACAGCTACAAGATAGTAGGTATGGACTTGCTACACCACATGAATATTTGTCAGCTTGGCTGTGGTCACCTTCGCGCGATTAAACATCCAGCTGACGACTGAGCACGATCGCAACTTGCTGCTGCAGCTGATGTTATCACGACTAGAAAATTTCAGGCGCGGCCAAGGTTCGTCTATACCCATATTATTTTAGGTCCTGCAGCTGAGCGTATGGACCTGAGCGGCTTGTTCTATGCCACCATGAAGCTGGACACTGCCTTCATATTCATCGTTGTAAAGAGTCGGTAAGTCTTACAAGGATATAAACTAACAGTAGCTGCAGGAAAGAGGGAAGTGAATGATTGGTATGGCTCTACAGCTACAGTTGATCCACCCGCTTCGTCTGAAAACGAGTCAAATGACTCCATGTGATTCAAAATCAAATAGTGCAATCGTGACTATTCGTGCAGTAGCTTCTGCTGTAGCGGCATTGAAACTTACGCATGAAATTTAATCTTACTGAGTTTTACTGGTTAGGTCACCGCAATGCTCTGGGTGAAGAGCGCAAAGATCTGGTTCAGGGAATTCGCGCCGGGATTGTGCAACTGGGGAGCCAGTTGTTGCCGTCAAAAGGACGAAAGCAGCAATCAAGAGCACCCTAAAGCTGACCGTACTTTTCACAGTAGAATGGGGAAACATGGTGAAAAGGTCTGAAATGTGAGTTTGGTTGTCATTTTGATCAATTTGTGCGCGTACCCTATTCAATTGCTCGTCTGATATGTAGCTCTGAGTTGCGTATAATTGCAATGATCAATTAAATTAGGGTCCGGAGCTCCTTTTATATCTTGACCTCAATTCAAAGGCTGCAAAGGTCTCTCAGACCGCGGTCAGATCGACACTGAATTTTTTGATCAGATTTTTTGCGATTAGTCATGTCGGGATGACTTCGGAGATTGACTCGGATTAACCATTTCAGGGGATTGCAGTGGTGCCTCGTGTAGTAGCTACGTCTCTTGACGAACGCATTGTCGTCCTTGTCTGCAGCTGTAGTAGCCACAGCTGCGATGAGACAACAAATGTTGCTCTGTTCCTCTGACAAACAGCTCAACCACGGACAATTGCGTGCGATGAACAACCTAACGTAGCATGACATGTGAAACTCAATGCAATCTGTCGAGGATGTGCTGACTAATTCTGTGATTGCGGGCTGGTTCGTGATTTGAGATCGTCACTTGCTTTTGCAGTCGATGTCGGCTGCAGTATGACTAATGAAATGAGATCGTAAGTACGAGATTGCAGCAGATGTCATGGAAGCAAAGCTCGATTGAGGCTTTTTAGCCAAATCAGTGTAGGCCGCGCAATCGAACTACGATAGCAAAACGGCCGCGGACTGACAGACTCAACTTGCAGCGTGCGGTAAATGTGTCTCTGATTAACGATGCTGGAGAGACTTGCAATTGATATACATTGTTCGCGCTGCTGAAGCCTTTGCTTTGTCATTGCCGACAGACAAACGCTGCAGAAAGGCCTTGCCCCGAAATCTGGACGCTCAAAATCGCCGCTCCTCGGGCTCGTCCTCAGGATACAGCTGTACCGTCTTGTCAAACTTTGAAAAGTCAAATTCGACATCGTCGCCCAGCAATGCGGCATCACTTGCGGCAAGTGTCTTGTCACCCTCAAACATCTCCCGCCCGGTCAGCTTACGTGTCGCAGCACTAGGCCCAGCCCGCTTGAGCAGTTGTTCTTCTGCCTCTCCTGCCGCTTTCCGTTGCTCAGCCAAGAATTTGGCTTGCCATGCGGCAAATGAGGCAGCCGTGACCGCCGTGCCTTCAAACTTTTTCCGTTCTTGTCGTTCGAATGCTGCTTGTTCCGCCTGTTTGGCTTGTTCGCGTTGGAGTTGATGTGCCGCAAAGCATTGTTCGGCGTGATCCTTCAATGCGCTTGTGAGGGTAAAGATCATGGCCATGCCAAGCGATTCCTGCGCTTCTTCAGCCAGTGCTTCAAGTATTATAGTCTTGTCGTCGCTCGTTAATTCTTCTGGTCTACTTGAGTCGTTGTCGTCGTCATCTGCGGGCTCGTCGTCCTCCGCTATTGTTGTCTCGAGAGAGAGGTAAGGCGCTTCGTCCGGATAGCTCGGGCCCAGTCGCGCAATGAGATAGATAGTCGCTTGAGTCAGTACACATAGTCGCGACGAACTTGTCTTACGCGGCCGCTTGGTACGACAAGCTTCTGCATCCAGATCCACTCTAACCTTGAAGGTGTCGGCATTCAGACCTGCTTATTAGCTTTTAGCGGGACGCAAGCGATGACACACGCTCAAACTCATCCGGGTAGATGGATTGAAGAATCTCTTGCTCCTCTTCTATCGCGGCCGTCGACATGGCCTCTCTGCGCGGTTCGTGAGCATGCAATGGCTTTGATTGTCGCATTTTCACGTCGCGCCTGAACTGGCGAAATTTGACGAGATGGCATGCGTGGAATTGACTTGACTGGCATGGACGGGTCTAGGTTCCTGTGCTTCACGGATGCTACCTTCAATATACGTACTGCTATTTCTATCTACCTATTGCATTGCGTTCGACAAATCACGCAAGATCGGTCTTTCCGCTTCTTTGAACAAGACGCGCTTCCCTGCGCGCACCACCTTGGTCCGGCCATCGCCTGCCCCTCGATTCTCCTTGTTGACCTCTAGGCCCGCGGGCAACTGTGACGCTTGCTGTGTGTCCGATATACTTGCACCACATGCACCCTCATGCTGGAGCGCTGCATCAGCAGACAAGTCCATGGCCCAGCCTTTGCGATGGACAAGGTCCAAGAAGCGCTTCAGCAGTGCGTCATGGGCAAGTGTCCTCTGTGATCCGACGCAGATGAGCTTTCGTTTCGCCCGTGTTAAAGCAACATTGATACGTCGCCAGTCCTTGAGCAGGTCGCCCACTTGGCCAGTGGTATTCGAGCGCACAAACGACACAAGGATGCATTCCTTATCTCGACCTTGAAACTTGTCGGCCGTATCAATCATGACGCCCGGATGTGCACGCAAGTCACCTTGCAGCACCTTGAGCTGCGAGCGATAGGGCGAGATGACGCCAATACTCGACTCGGCAACGCCACTAGCGACGAGACCTGCAACCACCTGTGATATCAAACGCGACTCGACGACATTCTGCGTCTGATCTCCGCGCTTCTTCTCGCCAGCGTCAGGGATTGCGTCCGTGTTGAGATAGACGACACTGCGGCTTGATTCAAAGACCTGTTCTAGCCAGCACGGCGTATGCGGTCCATTCATTTCCGGATGAATGGCTTTCTGGACACGCGCCAAGTCCACATCAAGCGTCTGCGCTGCAACCTCGGGTGTGCCGCATTTGAGTCTATCATGATAGATGAGCTCATTCGCAATAGACATAATGTCGGCATTCATGCGGTATTGATGCTCCAAGTTGACGACTGCCGAAGGATGCGCGTCAGACAAGAGCCTGAAGAGCGACACATCCAGACCACCTTCGAGTGCTTCCTTGTTTTTGACGAGCGGCGGCAACTGAAAGTGGTCACCCACGAGGATAAACTTGTCGGCAAAACGCAGTGGCCCAAGACAGACCGGCAGCGTAATTTGGGAAGCTTCATCCACAATGCAATAGTCAAACCGGCGTTTCTGAAAGATGTTGTGATTGATAGACAGACATGTCGTTGCCACGACCGACGGCTCATGATAATGCCGCTCGAGTTCCTCAAACGTCGTGAGGCCATGCTTCTCGGTACTCGCAAAGCCAAGCACTTCTGGATGAATCTTGTTGACGACACCGAGTCTCAAAATTTTGACATCTGTCTTGAGCTTGAGCAAGATGGTATCCACCGCCGAGTGCGTATAAGAAGTCAACAAGACACTCTTGCCGGCTGCAACCAGCGACTTGATAATTGTGGCAATCGTTGTTGTCTTGCCTGTACCAGGCATACCCAAAACGAGCGCATAGTCGCGCGCCGACATGACCTTATCCTTGCTGCGAATCTGGTCGACATTCAGCGATGATTGACTCACGCGAGCGGGACACGTCAGTGGACGCTTGTCAAAGAGCGGCGGTACCAAATCCACAATTAAGTTGCGCAGACGCTCTGTCGAGACGGTGGCTTGCTTGCTCTTTGCAGGAAGCAGGAGTTGAATGAGGTTGTTGCGCACCATGGCCATGCCATTCTTGAACTCATCGCGATCAAGCCGGTAAAGAACGGGATTGGTTTGCGAGACGGCCACTTCGGGCCCTTGAAAGGCTTGATTGTTTTGTGGATGAAAAACTGGCAGCGGCCTGCGTGTATCACGCAAAGGTCGGTCGACTTGCACCGTAACGGTTGTCGCCGTCATCCGCGTTACAAACCCACAGGACAGCGCATAACGACCTTGCTCGTCGGAAATAACGACCGGCTCCTTTTCCGCGATTTGACTCTCCATGAAAGACGAGCCAGGCGTTTGTCGCGCCAAATCGTAGCTCCACTGCGTCATCTTACCATCCTGAGCACAATTCTGTTCGCTGCCAGGAACGACGAGTAAATGTCCAAAACATCGCTGCACCTCCTCGCGCTCGCTTGAGGAAAGATACCAGAGCTCATGTCGGAACCGAAACATGTCGCCTTCCTCTTTCGTGATGAGTTGTTCCCACTTGTTGAACCACGCAAGCTGTGGCGGTGTCAGGTGACCCACTTTTTCGTCAAAGATGGTTGCGAGACCTGACGATTCGCCTGTTCCTTCATCAAAAGCCTTGTGGTACGTAAAGCAAGCAGTTGAAGCGTAGCAATGCTTGCAGGCAAATGGATTCTTCAGCATGCCTGGTAAACGCTTGTATTTGAGGAAACTTGCCACGTCGTTGCGCATTTGCAACAAGCCACGTACCTCATTGTGCAGCGCAACGACCCTTGTTATTTGACTCGTCTCGAGGTAGTAGAGGTAGCCTGACGTGACTTGAATACCATAGCGATCCGACATCATGAGTGTGTAGAGCATTGTTTGCGCACGATGACTTCCTTGCTGCTTTGTAGCATTGCCGGTCTTGAATTCGAGTGGCGCGGCGTGCAGCGCTTGTTGGCCATCGATCGAGACATTCATCGAAGCCGTGACATCCACGTTGCCCTTTAGGCCCCAAATAGGCGACCAAAAACGTTCCTCTACTTCAAGCACGGCTTTGACGCCAAGTGCCACTTGATGCGATCGATGTCGATCGGTGCCTTGTCCACGAACTGGTTCAGCGGCTGCGAGATTGCTGTCGCCGACGTACTTGTGCGCCCATTGCTGCATCAGCATGAGCTTTTCGTACAGATAGTCCTTGGCTTGTTCCACAGAGTGCTCCAGCAAATACAAGGATTCCATATTCTTGGCAATCTCATGGTCCACCACCTGTCGCATGGTGGCGTCTGTAAAGTCGGTCGCAAGGAGACTCTGCTGCAAAATCTCGTGCAACATGCTGCCATACAACAGTGGCAGCGAGAGTTGTGACGTCGCCTTGACGCGATCTTGTAAGACCGCTTTGCGCATGCAGTTGTGTGCATCTGCAACAGAAGTGGCACTGACTAGCACGTCTGGATTGACAATGACGAGTCCGTGAATGTTGGTTGCGATAAAGACGGTCGGTGACTGCCAGGTACCATGGAGACGCAGCGCCTCGCCAGGTGTAAGTTGTGTATGGACCCAGTCGTCGCGCAAGAGGGCCGTCTTGGGACGCTGCTGCGCATCGATGAGTGATACGCAAAGCTCGGGCCGCTGCTTGCCATCAAAGTCAAACAGTCTTGATTCGGCCGAGATGATTGCGTGGATAGAAACGTCGTCATGGTCAAGCATGTTAATGTTATTCAAGTCTTCATCCTACCGTTAGCACCGCATGAGTGCAAGACGAAACATACATCAAAGTCGGCAAAATCATCTTCATCAAGTCCGGCAAGAAGATTATCGGCATTGAAGGTCGCAGCCTCGGCTTGTATAGTCTGAGAAGCCTTGTAGTGTCGGTCAAGCTGTTGCGTAGCTTCTTCAAGCTCGGCTGCGTCGAGGCCCAGATCAAAATCATACTCGGATGATTGATCAGCTTGCTGCCCGTCCGTCAAGACATCACTGACTGCAGACGTCGTCGTCGACTGCTTCTGTAGCGAGGCTGCCGTGGTTGCCATAGAATGTGAGGCAGAGAGACTTTCGTGCACGACAGCGTCCATCTTGTCAAGATTGGCAAGGTAAAGCTCATCGATGCTGTCGCTACCGAAATCGTCGGATGTCATCGGTTGATGAGCCGGTTTCGTTGGACTCGTTGGTGCCGAGGAAATTTCGGTAGCTTGTGTCGGCATCCTGACGGGCGACTCGTCCGTCATCTCCTCACAAACAAGTGATGCCTGTACTTGATCCATCATGCCACGCAACGGATGCTGGCCTTGAGCCGCCTGATGACCATTGAGTCGTCTCTTCTTACGCTTTCCATTGTCGACCGACCACACCGGCAGCGAGGTAGATCTGCGAAGAGGTGTTTTGGCTTCAAGCTTCGGGCTACGGCCTGGTAGCGGACTGAGTTCGGAGCCGGCAAACGGCAGCGTTTGTTGTGCCGCAAAGCGTGACCACAAGTCGCCGGCGGGGCTCGCGGAGGGTCTCTGCCGATCAGGTGACTGGGCCACTTTCGGCGCCGGTGTATCGCCATAAATATCAAAGACTTCATCAATCGTGAACTTTTCCGTCGAAAGCACTTCGGCATTGAGCGGTGAACACTTCCATTGGACGCCATCACTTTGACTGCTCTTCATGAGTGTATGCAGTCGATCCGAAACTGGCTGCGTCGTCTGTGTCATTTGTCGCGCCGGTGTCTTGGTCGTGTCGGTCTCTGCAGCCACCGCAGCCTCAATGACGAAGGCCTGATCGTCAGCCGGCATCGCGAAGCTCGTCAGCTTGTCCTTGACCAACTTGCTGATCTGCACGGGCGGACACGAGGGCCCGGCCGCTGCATTCGCGTCGTCTAGTTTAGGTTTCGGGCGCGGTCTCCATTGGCAAGGCTGGCCGCGGCGGCCGTTACTATTGTCCTTGTCAAAGAATGACTTTTGAGCATGGTCGTAAACCATATTTGTTGAATGCGATGTGTCAGGGAGTGGTTAGCATGCTGGCGCGTGCAGCTGAGGGGATGGATGGTGCTTGACTGGTGTGTTTTGTCAACAGAGTCAGATCCTTGGTGTCGCGCGCCTCGATTTAATTGCAGACGCGCGCGCAGGGATGACATAAGCAAGCATCGGAACTTGGCAGCCAGAAACTTTTGAGATTTGTCAGGACACGAGCGAGCTTCAGTACTTGTACTTGTATTTGTACACGCGTACGACCAAGCTACAGGAGAGATAATCTACCGGCTCAGGTAGCTATACCTCAAGTCCATCACTCGATGGTCAATGTAAACTCGAAGCGCCTCTTGAAGTTCTAACAGCTGTGAAAGGGCTGCCATCAAGGCATGTGATGCTTCGCGGCTGATGCTTAGTCGACATAGGTATTGCTCTGATCAAGCCTATTAAGAGGATCTGACTCTGTGTTGGAATTGATAAGATGTCAAGTTGTACATGTTAACAACTCGTGGCTTGCGAGCTCGTTCAAGTCGACAAACAAAGGTGCCTCGTGCTACCATACTGTTGGCTCGTTGCACGCAAGACAATCAGATAAGTGCTCTCCTGACTGGCATGAAATGACAAGACCAACAAGGTCAGGTTTGAAAGACTTTTCAATGTCTGTCAAGACGGTGCCGTCTGAATCTGGTCGGGAAGAAGATCAAGCATTTGGACAATGACCACAACCATGCTGCACCAGATGCCAAGGCTGGTCATTCCCCTGCTTCTGATCTGTCTCGCCAACATCTCATGCATCTCGGCAGCACCTGGCTTGACCTCATTCTTTGGAACAGGCTGCACAGAGCACTCTTTTTACCTCGAAACACAGAGCAAAGTCAAGCAATACACCGACGTGACGGACTGCAGCAGAGATTGCTCCACCCTCTTCTCCATCAAACAAGATCGCCTGTATATCAGCGCCAGGAACGACCATTGCTATAGCCGTGGCGGCGTCTGTGTCGGTCTATTTAAGTCAAGTATCGTCATGAACGACTGCCACTGCATCATGCGTATTCAGGTCGTGCGTCTCAAGAAAGGTGGCTACTACGCTGGATCAGACTTTCAATCTTGGCAAGGCTGCGATGGTGAATCCGTCCTCAATCGACTCCTCAATGCTCAAAACAAGGACTCCCAGCTGCCACAACAATGGGCACCTTGGTTTGGCCGTAGCGGAGAAATCTTGGGTGAAAAGTCGAGCGGTGACCAACCTTGTAAAATTTTGGAAGGCGACTGCACCTGCCTTCAGGATCAGACCTGCCTTCAGAGTCAGACCTGCCTTCAGAGTCAGGCGAATCAATTTTGCCCGGCAGATGGACGTGGGCACTTGCAGTCTATGCCGCCTGTTGACACGCCAACGCCTGCAATCCTAGATTTTCACAATCCAGGCGAGCAGCCCAATCCTGCAGGAGAGACCTCGGGCTAGCTTGGCATTATATCAAATACATTGTAGTCGAAGGACATGTTCCAAGGCCATTGAACTGCCAAAGTCAGGCAATGTTGTAGGACTCAAGCTTTCCACTGCTTCACACAATAATCCGAACTGAGCAGCTTCCTATCACATAAGCCTCAGGGGGTTCCTTCCTCCGGGTCCTCTTCCGATTGTGGTGTGACATTTCGCAAGCATTCAAGTCATCAGATGTGGCGCGTCCCACTTTCGGGAAAGCCGAGTAGGAGCGCGTCGTCCCTTGAGCAGATGCACCACCCAAGCTCAAGCTTCACTCAAGGACACCACTGCGCATACTCTTCCATTGAGCGTATCCCTTCTTGCAAAACCTCATAAGCACTGTCATTCCAGTCGCTGAGACTTGCTCTTCAGACTTTGTCCTCTTTCAACGCGTCAATTGACTCGGGCCACCCACTACGCGCCCCTGACACGTCATCTACCTAACCATCCACAAGCTATGCAGATCGGCACGAAAGCCATCCACTGCGGCGCAAAGCCGGACGCCTCCACAGGCGCTATTGTCGAACCCATCACGCTCAGCACCACCTTTGAGCGCGGCAACGACTACATCTACTCGCGCTCCGGCAATCCCAACCGTGCCAATTTAGAAGAAGCGATTGCAGCGTTGGAAGAAGCCAAGCATGCCATTGCCTTTTCATCTGGTATGGCTGCCATCACGTCTGTGATTCAGTTGCTCGGTGTCGGCGACCGTGTCCTTGCCATCTCGGCGTTGTATGGCGGCACGGTCGTCTACCTCAACAAGATTGCACCGACGGTTGGGATTAAAGTGGACTATGTGCCAGACTTTGAGCACCAACCGCTCAAGGAGCTATTGAGGCCCGAGACCAAGCTCGTCTGGCTCGAAACGCCCACAAACCCGACGATGCGTCTGACAGATATCGCCAAACTCGCGAAGCAATGTCAAGAGGCCGGTGTCTTGCTTGCCGTCGACAATACCTTTTCAGGACCCGTCATCAATCGTCCCCTTCGACTTGGTGCTGATTTCGCCATTCATTCAGGCACAAAGTCATTGAATGGCCATGCTGATGTGACGATCGGCTTTGTCGCGCTCAACGACGATGAAATGAACAAGACGTTGCGATTCAAGCAAAACTTGGTAGGGGTTGTGCCATCGCCCTTTGACTGCTGGCTCTGTCATCGTGGTCTCAAAACGCTTCATCTGCGCGTCCGTCAATCCTCGGCCTCGGCCTTGGCACTCGCTCAGATGCTTGCACAACATGAGCAAGTCGAAGCTGTCAGCTACCCAGGCCTGTCAGACAACTCGAGCAACTATGCCATCTTCCAAGCGCAGAACGAAGGCGGTCTTGGTGGCGGCATGCTATCCTTCCGCATCAAGGGCGACTTGGCAGCAGCAGAAGCATGTTGTGCACGAACAAAGCTCTTCAAATTTGCCGTCAGTCTTGGCGGCGTCGAGTCGCTGATTGAAGTGCCGGCGTCTGCCTTGACGCATCGTGCTCTGCCAAAAGATGTACGCGAAGCAGCGGGTATTTATGACAACCTGATTCGAGTCTCGGTTGGCATTGAGGATACAGAAGACTTGTTGGCAGATATGGAGCAGGCCTTGGCAGCTATTTGACTTCTTCTGAGTGCTGTTCGGTGACAGTAGCTTGTAAAAGGCTGTTCCCTTTATCTAGAAGTGATGGCAATCGATCAAGATGAGTATGTTAGTACAATGTTTAGTAATAGCAAGCAAGAAATAAGATTTATTTTGACGACATGACTCAACTCAACTCATCCTTGCGACTCATCCTCGAACCACGCACAAATCAAATGTCTATGGATGATGAAGAGGTGCCGACTTTGGTCTCGGACCTCGATGTACAACCCGAAACAGCTCAAGCGGTAGACCCGCCGAAAGGTCCATCTGTCGAAGAGAATGGCGTCGACACGCTAGCTGACAGAGTACCCATCACAATAGTCACAGGCTTTCTCGGCGCCGGCAAGTCGACGCTCCTCAACCATATCCTGACAAGCAACCATGGCAAGCGCATCGCCATCATCCTCAATGAGTTTGGCGACTCGGCTGATATCGAGCGGTCTTTGAATATCAGCGATACAAAGCAAGAAGGTTTGGTGGAAGAATGGCTCGATCTCAAGAATGGCTGCATGTGCTGTACGATCAAGGACAATGCTGTCGTGGCGATTGAGAATCTCATGAAGCAGCGCGGCAAGTTTGACTATATCCTGCTCGAGACGACAGGTCTCGCAGACCCAGGTCCGATTGTCAATATGTTTTGGCTCGATGAAGGTCTATGCAGCGGTCTCTATCTGGATGGTGTTGTCACGGTTGTGGATGCTTCAAACATGCTCAAGAGTCTGGATGAAACGTGTCGCTTGCAAATCAGCATGGCAGATGTCATTTTGCTCAACAAGATGGATCTCGTCACAGACAGTCGCGCAGTCGGCAAGGTTATCCGGGAGCTCAACCCACTAGCCAAGCTCAAGCAGACAACACGCTCGCAGCTTTTTCCAGGCGAGATTCTTGACTTGCATGCCTATGATGGCAAACAACTCGATCTTGGTGATGTCTCTCTGAAACAGCGCGGCCATCACGATGCAGACATTTCAACCATCTGTTTGCCTGTGCCATCCCTCGCAGCCGATCGGATCAGCGAATTTGAACGATCGATTCAAGAGCTTCTCTGGCAGCCTGGCGAGGGCATCGAGATACTCCGCATGAAGGGGCGTGTTTCAGATCATACTGGCCGGACCTGGATCCTGCAAGGCGTGCGCGAGTACTACGAAATGGTGGAAGTTGAAGCCACAAATGCGCAAGAAGGCAAGCTCGTCTTTATCGGTAAAGGCATGAACAAGCTACCTCTGTTGTTGTGCAACGCTTTGCTTACCTGAAACGTGATTGTACCTCAGGGATGAAACACGGCATCTTGATTGAGGCATCGGTTTCACCTTGACATGAGGTCTGCAAAAGCGCCCGGCCTCCGCGTACTACCACACTACACAGATGGCGACGCTCTGGGATGCTGAAGTTGCGCACGATGGCGGCGTAGAGCCACGCAACAAGAGCCGCAAGAACAAGAAACTCTTCAAGAGTCTTTTCACGGCAGCAGAGGCAGACACGTCTGCTGGGTACGGTCCAGCACCGCCGCATCGATATCAAGATCCGGGCTACAGTGCGCCAGAAGTCCAAGAGCCTTATAATACATATGCAACAGCGCCGCCTGTGCAGCCGACGGTCCATTATGCCCCAACGCCGGCTGTAGCACCCTCATATCCGCCACCACCGCCACAAGCTCATGCACCTGCGCCTGCGTCGCGACTTCTTCGTTCAGATGCGCCACACCAGACTTCGCGCGAATCGCTCGATCACATTGCGCAGCTCGTCATACAAAAATCACAGCTCGAGCAAGACATCAAGTCGCGGGAGCATCAATATGAAACGCTGCTTAAAGAGTCGCAAAATCTGACGATGCAGATGCGCGTGGAGCGTGATGCGGCATTGTTGGCGCTGAAGAAGGATAGCAGCCATCGCAAGGATCCGTGCTCGAGCCCGGTGAGAGAATCAAGGACGCGGCGGCATAGTTGTCGACGACACAAGCATCGGTCTTGCCGTGCTAAGGAAGGCTATGAGGACGAGCCGCGCTGTGTTCAGTGCGAGGAAAGGCGTGAACACCGACACAAAGGTCATGAACCCGATGGACATCATCATCCGCATGAGAGATCGCTGCCTGATCCGCGTCACCCTGTCGCGCCTGCTTATCCACAGCAAAGCAATCCGCATCAGCCACATCTACCACATGAGGACCGTCACTTTCAAGAAGGCTTCAGCCAGCTTGAACTTCTGATTAAGCAATTCGTCTTGCAGCAGCTCAAAGTCCAGCCCGACAGCTTGCCTGGTCCCTCTGTATCCCTCGACCCAGCCCTAGCGCTCTACGTCGACCGCCACGGTCTGCGTCATGCAACCGTGTTTGGCATTCGCGATATCCGCTGCATTGTCCTTCGCGGTTATTTGATGCATGCCATGCTTGAGCGCGTCTTTCGGTGCTTCTTGTTTGGCTTGACGCAGACTGTTCAGCAATCTTTGCTCGACGCGTACAAAGACATGATGCGCGCCTATCCAGGAGATCCCTCAAGGGCGTCTCGCTGGGCCGCCGGTGCCGCGGCAGGATTTGTGGCGTCTGAAGGCGCTGAAGGCGGTGCTTACGATCCCGCCGGGGCCACACGTCGCTTGGCAGAGTCGATGTACGGTCAGTTGAAACCGCTCATTGCTCAAGTCTATGAAGATCCCATTTATCCAACTGATGCACACGGCCGCCGCGATGATGTCGATTTTGGTCATCGCGTTTCGCGCGACAAGGTTTTTGCTGGTCTGGAAGGCATCATTCGCTGCGCCATGGGTATTGCACGCGATTGCCGCCTTGACAGTGCGTCTTTTGCGATCGAGCTACCAGTGCATCTTGCGCAGTTTGACGACTACAACATGTGGGCTTCAGAAGGACAGCATGGACCCGTTGCCGTCGCCTATGCGCCGATTGTCCTTAAAAAGGCTGCAACGTTGGAGCATGATCAAGACTTCAAGGAAGACCGCAAGCGGGACCGACAAGGAGATGATCGCGGCTATCTACTCTGTCGCGGTCGCGTTTGGCGGACAAGTATCCTCAGTGATGTCCAAAATCTGTCATCCGACTATAATCGTGACTATAGATAGAAATAGGCTAGAACTGATTACTGTTCCCGATACCATGCTGTTCGTTGCGCTGCTTGGAAATACGCCAGGCGTCCTTTTCTTCAAAGCGATTCGCCAAGGGTACAATCTTGTCGCGCTGCTTAGCTTTGCTCACCGTATTGGCGTTGGCAACTTTGAAGAAGGCACCGGCCAGCTCCGGTAGCCATTTGGGCTCAATGTTTGTGACGCAATGCATATATTCTCGCGTCGTTGCAATGAGCTCATGGTAGATGACCCACTCTGAGGACTTGCCAAACAAGGCACTCGAAGGATGAATGTACACGGGCGTACCTTCCACTACCGTCTTGTACCCTTCCTGTGGGTCGCGCTTGGCAGCATGCGTAAAGAAGCCACTGACAAGAGCACGCCGTACCTTGTCTGTATTGCGACCACAAGAAACAATTGGATGCCGATAGCGTTGCATAATGCCTTCCAGCTGAAGTCGAATATCTCGAGCGCGTTGCAAGCTACGCGCACTGATGAAGTTCTCGGTGCACCAGTGACGTGAGCAATCATTCTGCTGCCAAGCGTTGAAGATGGTCAACAGCGTCAAATGGTCGCCTTCTGTCTGGTTGAACTTTTTCTTTTTGTCGTCCGCTTGTTGCTGCTTGTCCTTGGGCCGGTAGTAGACAGAGCCGCCGGTGGATAGCATGGCAATGATACTGAGAACCTCCTCAGAGCAGCCCATGTCGACAGAAGCAAGCAGGACTTTCGCGAGATATGGCTCCATGGGGAAGTCTGCCATCTTGCGTCCAATACGCGTCAACAAGCCTTCATTGTCGAGTGCGCCAAGCGTGTAGAGCTGCTCAAGCGCCGTCAACAACGTCTGCGTCGGCGGCGGATCCATAAAGTCAAACCGGATGAGATCGTTGATACCCATCGCCTTGAGCATCAAAATGGTCATGGATAGATTTTGACGCTGAATCTCAGGTACGCTGTTAGGCAGCATTTCATTGTTGTAGGCTGCTTCCGTGTAGAGACGGTAGCATTTACCTGGCCCCGTACGACCAGCGCGTCCTGCACGCTGCCGTGCTTGCGCCTGAGAAATGGGCGTCACAATCAGCGAATCCATACCCAGCTTGGGGTCATAGGCATTTTGCTTGACGAAGCCAGGGTCAATGACGTAGAAGATGCCATCAATGGTGATACTCGTCTCGGCGATGTTGGTGGCAATGACCACCTTGCGACTTCCCGGTGGCGCTGGTTCGAAGACGCGTGCTTGGGTTTCGCTCGGCAGTGACGAGTATATGGGTAGAATCAAGAGCTCAGGAACAGAATTGCCTAGCGATTTGACGCGTTGATAAAGTTGTTCGCAAGAGCTGTCGATCTCTTCTTGACCGGTGAGGAAGAGCAAGATGTCGCCTGGCGGCTCAGAGAGATGAATCTGCATGACAGACATGAGGGCAGCCTCAAGATAATCTGTTTCTGGTTCTTTCGTATGAAGCACCTCAACAGGGAACGTCCTGCCAGGAATGGTGAAGACTGGGCAGTCGTAAAAGTATTTGGAGAACTTTTCAGCGTCGAGCGTTGCCGAGGTGACAATGATTTTGAGATCTGGTCTGCGCTTGACGCTCTTCTTGAGCAAGCCAAAGAGAACGTCGGTAGCAATAGTCCGCTCGTGCGCTTCATCCAGGATGATAACTGAATACTTTTTGAGATCAGGATCGAGTAAACACTCGCGCTGAAGCATGCCGTCTGTCAAGTACTTGATCTTGGTGGCGGGTGAAGAGCAGTCATCAAAGCGCACGCTGTAGCCTACTTGTTGACCAAGTCGACAGCCGACTTCTTCAGCGACACGCTTTGCCACCGATGTGGCAGCCACTCGACGCGGTTGGGTACAACCAATCATGCCGTGCCGCGTAAATCCTTCTTCGGCTAGATACTGCGTCAGTTGCGTTGTTTTGCCTGATCCAGTCTCGCCGACAACAATGAGCATTTGGTTCTCGTCCATGGCTTTCAGAAACGGTCCACGCAGTTGAAAGACTGGTAATGACTCTCGCTGCTGGGCAATACTCATGGTCGTTGTCCTGCCGAGCGGCGCATTGCGTGGCATGACTGCTTGTCGCCAGTCATCAGTCTTTGCTCGAGCCGAGTTTTGCTCTTGTCGACCGGGTGCCATGGGGTCCTGTGCCGCCTTGGGATCCCTCAATGCAGCTTCTTCCTTGGCTGCATCACGTAACGCTTTTTCCTTGGCTTCTCGTCGGTCTTTGGCGAGTTGACCACCCGACATGGCTGCGCGATTCATACTGCCATCCGGCGCCTTGATGACACGGATAGGTGAGAGCTCGAGCGATTGTCGCGTCTGACCCTGCAAAAAGGGCGGCTCCTCTTCTCGCACCTCGACATCAAACTCCTCGTCTGCATCTGAACTCATGTCGCCGTCGAGGTTGTAATCATCATCTTCGGGCAACTCCGTTGCAGGCACGACACCAGAAGCAATCAATTGCTTGAGTTCCCATCGTTCCGGCGACGTTAACCGCTTCTTCTTGGTTTTCTTCACATAGCCGTCATTTTCTTCAATGACAGGCACCTTGCGATTGTGCATGCGATCGAGCGCCACTTCTGCGTCAATTTGTTGCCGCGGATTGAGGTCGCGTCCTGTTTCTTGATCGACATCCTTCATACTCAGACTCAGCCTTTGACCGTCCATCTTGATGAGCTTGACCCACACGAGCTGCCCCCTTCCCAGGATGTCTGCCGGATGGTTGATGTGACCGCCTTCTTGAATCTTTGAGACATGGACGAGACCGTCACGCTGCAAGCCGGAAAGCGCCACGAAGACACCAAAATCCTTGATTCCACTGATTCTACCTTCATAGATGCGAAACAGTTCCGGCTCGGTGCTAACGGGTCTGCCGCGTGGCGACCGTGAACGTCGTCCTCGTTGTTCGTGTGAGGGTCTCGGCGATTGATCACGGCGCCAAACTTCGCGCTCTGCATGCCCACGATCTCTTGCTGCAAGACGCGGCGAATACCCACTCGATGAGCGCCGTCGTCGTCTTCTCTGGTCCACACTTGGCGATCGGCTGCGTTTGCGACTGTTGGAGTTTTGAGGGCCTTTCGGACCGAGTGCTTCTAGCTGCGCCAATGTATCATCCAGCTCATCTGCTTCCGCCTTTTCCAGCTCATAGTTAGACGGCCCATCTGGTATAGCAAGACCTTTGAAGAGCCGACTCTTGCTATCGCCTTCTGCCAAAAGTGGCGCTTTCTTCGTCGTCGTCGCCGTCTTTTGTCGCTTCCGGGACGCCGGATGCATCGTCAAGATGAGGCGATCGATCGTCTCGAGCAGCACATCCGCAAACTCGCCGCCGAGCTTGCCCTGGAACTCCTTGAAGCTGCTTGAGCTCTCATGCTGGCTGATGATGTATTCGGCGAGCACTTTTTCATGGATGCCCGTGTGGTTCTCAACCTCCTGCGTCACTCTGGATACAAGATTGAGCTTCTCGAGTTCATCTAGATCGTCCATCTAGAGCCGACGCCTGGTCCTTCTTCGACTGGATGGTTGTCGCAAAGTTGAAATCGCGCAACGACATTCAAAGCTCGAACCATCTACAAAGACAAACTTGGAAGTGCTATTGCATTGGCTACAGAGGCTGCTCTAGCTCGTGAGAAGGTGTCATGGCGAGCATCAAAGGCGGTGTATGGAAAAATGTCGAAGATGAGATTCTTAAAGCAGCCATCTCCAAGTACGGCAAGAACCAATGGGCCCGCATCTCTTCCTTGCTCGTGCGCAAGACGGCCAAGCAGTGCAAGGCGCGGTGGTATGAATGGCTCGACCCAGGCATCAAGAAGATTGAATGGACGCGTGAAGAGGATGAAAAGCTATTGCACTTGGCGAAATTACTGCCGACACAGTGGCGAACGATTGCGCCGATTGTCGGACGAACGAGTACACAGTGTCTCGAGCGCTATCAACAACTGCTCGATGATGCGGAAGCTGCAGAGAATAATGAATTAAGTCTCGCTGGGCCGGGCGCAGAAGGCAGCGCGCCGACGGCAGACTCGGTGCGCAAATTGCGACCAGGTGAGATGGACCCGGATCCCGAGACGAAGCCAGCAAAGCCGGATGCCATTGACATGGACGAAGATGAAAAGGAGATGCTTTCTGAAGCGCGTGCGCGTTTGGCCAATACCCAGGGTAAGAAAGCGAAACGTAAGCAGCGCGAGAAGCTGCTTGAAGAGACGAAGCGACTCAGTGTGATTGCCAAGCGTCGTGAACTCAAGGCGGCCGGCGTCAACATCAAGCTCAATTGGCGTAAGAAGGGCACAATGGACTATAACGCTGATATTCCCTTTGAGCACAAGCCTGCGCTTGGTTTTTACGACACAACGGAAGAGCATGATGCAAATGAACAGGCGCGGGCGCGAACGGATTATCGTCAAGTGGAAGAGCTGCGTCGCAAGGAAGAGCAGATGCTGCTCGAGCGCAAACAGCAGGCAAGTAAAGCACGCGAGAATGACGAACGCAGCGAAACAAAGCTCGATGCCAATTCAGCTGCCGCATCACTCGAGAAGCTTCGCAAAGCGGAACAAGTGACGAAGCGACGCAAGCTCAGTTTACCCGGCCCGCAAGTCTCGGATCGCGATATTGAAGAGATCATCAAGCTCGGGCAGAGTTCACGCGCAGCAAGCGATGCAGCCGGTCTTGACAGTGCAGGCAACGACGCCTCTCGCGCTCTTGTCAGCAACGACTATACCACCCTCGGCACGGGTCAGTCTATTCGCACACCACGTACACCTGCAGCGCAAAACACCATCCTCAATGAAGCCAATAACTTGCGCGCCATGACGCAAACACAGTCGTCTCTGCTAGGCGGAGACAATACACCGCTCTATGGACGGTCCGAAGGAACAGGCTATACAGGTGCCACACCGCGTGCGCATGCCGCCGCAACGCTGCATCCAATGCACGCGCCTGACAGTATGGCCATCGCGCGCCTAGGTGGCCAGACGCCCATGCGCACGCCGCAGCGGGATTCCTTGCAATTGCGTGGCACGGTCTCGGCTGATGCAGTGATGCAGGATGAAGCACACTTGGCTCAGCAACGTACAGCTCATCTCAAACGCGCCTTTGCATCGTTACCTGCGCCCAAGAATGATTTCGAACTCGAAGAGCCTGAGGAAATGGAGGATGTGGTGCCTGAAGTATTGTCCACAGAAGACGCGCAAATGCGCGATGAACGCCTTGCGCAAGAAGCGGCCGCAGCAGAAGCTGCGCGACGTGCTCGGCAATCTCAAGTATTACAACGCGACTTGCCGAGACCTGTGCAGCCAGACTATACAGCGCTCTTGGAAGCCGCTGATGGAACAAACCCAGAGGCGCTGATTCAGCTGGAGCTTGCAAAGTTGCTGGCACATGATGGGCGGCGTTATCCAGTTTCGCGTGAGACAGTCGAGACGGTGCCGAGGGAAGCTTTGGGAATGCATCAGGAATTGACGGTGGAAGAGATGGATGCTGCCAAAGCGCTGATTGCCGCCGAAGTCAAGGACGGTGCTGATGGGCTTTACACTGGACTTCCACCGTTGCCTTCTGATGCTTTATGTGGTTTGCATCACTATAGCGACCCAACGGTCCAAGACTCGGCGGCACGCGCAACCTTGCTCCCCTTCTTACAAAGCAAGCTGGCAGCAGATGCTCTGGAAGCCAGCAAACTCGAACAGAAATGCAATCGACGCCTTGGCGGCTACCTCAATCGCGCCAGCATGCTCGCTACGAAATTTGGGCAAGCTGGCTATGCGCTACAGGAAAGTCGGATTGCTCTGGAGTCGTTTAGTCAGTTGCGGGTTGTTGAGGAGGCGGCGATTGTGACGCGGACGGAAGCGTTGGCGGAGGAAGTGGCGGTGGTGACGCGCATGCGGGAGAGGGGACAGGCGCAGTATGTGATGCTTCGCGATCGCAAGGCTTCGCTGTCCAATTGATCCTAACCTATCCAGTCTATCGATACGTGTATAATGAAGCGTGCTAGGAGACGCATTTGAAAGAATAGGTGTGGTCGCCATCAAAGACGAGTCGCTCTGCAGCACGCTCCGCTTTTGTTCTGCGTGCCACACGCCCTGCTTCGACCAACGGTGCCAAGTCATCCTGCCAGCCCGCACGATGCGCCAATTCGAGACAGACGGCATCGCAATCACCTTGCAAAAACTCGACATCAAATACGACATCCTTGTGCAGTTTATCGCGTGAGATGAGGATTTGCGGAATCTTGGCGTCAAGCATGTTGGGAATATCCGCCACAGGCGCGACACGTAGTGATGTACCTATACAGAGGACAAGATCAGCCCTGTGACGGTCCATACTGAAGCGGTCCTTAAAAATGGTTGGTAATTGTTCACCGAAAAAGGTAATGTCTGGTTTGAGAACGGCAAAACTTGGGTCTGCATGGTCATCCTCATCTTCTTCATCGTCATCATCGTTCCATGTCTGGCTCGGCTTTTTGGGATAGGCTCTCGGTACGAGATTTGTCAGGCAAGTCTGGCATCGTGGCACTTTGCCAGCCTTGATGTCTGGAAACAATGCTGTACCTGGCAAGTGGCGGCCACACGTGAGACATGTCGCGCTTTTGAAAGAACCATGGCATTGAATCAGATGTGCATCGTCAATGCCGGCCGATGACTCGATATCATCAATATTCTGCGTATACTGCGTCAAGAGCTTGCCCTTGTCTTGTAGTAAGCGAATAAAGGCATGGGTCGGTGAGTAGCCGCGCTCTTCAGGTAGTAGTTCTTTGCAGAAATCGAAAAAGGTACTCGGATCTTGACGAAAGAGGTCGATATCAAACATCTCTTGTGGGTCAGAGAGGTTGTACTTTTCAAGACGACTGTAGATGCCGTCTGACGAACGAAAATCTGGAATGCCGAGTGAGGTGGAAATACCGGCGCCGGTGATGACCAGGATATGGCGACTTTGCTGAAGAAGGCGGACGACATCGTCTAGGGTGTTGACATCGGGTAACTTTTCGCGTCGATCGTGCTCACGCTTGAGATAGAGGTAGAGGACCGTGCCGAGCGATTCTTCATCAGCCTCTTCAAACATGGCTGGTAAAACGACATGCAAACACGCCAACAACTGTCGGACAGAATGTTGACCTTGGTTATAGTATTTCTGCATCCAGCCTATCGGGCCGAGACGCTTCAGGTCGGTTTTCAGGGTCGCTCGATCGAGCAATGGCAGCGGTTCTTGTGCGTCAGCTTGAGATGCCGTCTGTGCGTCTGCAGCGGCATCCATCGCGTCAAACAAGATCTCTTGATCCTCCTAGGAAGTAGTCAGCGATAGTGTCTAGAGCAGAGGACGCTTGGCATACAGATTCGTAGCCATCGCTGTCGTCAGATGGTGCACTGATAGTTGTGTGCTGTGTGAATGGCTCATCCTTGTCATAGGCAGGTGTATCTTGTATAGCTTCAGACATGTCAAGTAGCTGTTGATAGCGCTTCAAGCAGATTCAAGCAAACTGTAAGCTGTTCTACAGCTGCTTCACCTAGCTCAGCTCCAACTCGCTTTCAATTTGATTGTCGTCGTTGTTTGCGCCACAAGAAAAAAGTCAAGACGCGACAAGGTCCTAGCTATCAAGCTGAAGCTGAAGCGCCAGCAAATCCTAGCTAAAGATGCCTTCAATCGCTCAACGTGAACCCGACGCCCTTCCGTCCAAGAACATCTTCCTCGCCGCTTCTGAAAACGACCTCGACACGGTCCGTGCCCATCTCGCTGCCGGCGCCGATGTCAATAGTCTCGACGAACATGGTTATTCATGCCTCCATGCTGCCGCCAGCTATGCACACTTGACCTTGCTCGATTTACTGGTTTCGGCAGGTGGCGATATCAATCTTGCAGACCATGATGGCGATACACCGTTATTTGTGGTGGAAACGGCAGCGATGGCGGCATTACTTGTGGCCTGTGGTGCGGATACGGCGTGGCGGAATAAAGCTGGTGTGACGGCGTTGGCGCATCATGAAGAGGAAGATGAGTTTCCAGAGGTGGTGGCCTATCTCAGGACGGTGACGCCAGATGTCTCTACAATCGAGGGAGACGGACAAAGTCAAGGACAAGGACAGACAGGGGAGACGGTTGCGTTACCGGATGGCAGTACCGTTCATTACGCTTCTAACGACACGTCGACAGACGCAAACGAGGCAGTGGCACAAGCACTGTCTCAAGAGCAACGGGATCGTATTGATGCGTTGATGCAACAAAGTCAAGAAGATGGCATCAATCGCGATGCCGAGCTCAGTCAGATTATTGAGTCGGCGTTGTTGGGCAGTGGTCTTTGGCAGCAGGGAACGACCGAGACGGAAGAGGAAGAAGTAGGGATGCCTGCCACGTCGAGGGCGCGGCATACGTGAGACGGTCAAGTCACATACTCTCTCTTTGGATGGTCACACAATATCCCCTGTGCGACTGGCTGATTGCATGTCATGATGTGCATTGGTCAGTATGGACAAGTCAGGTCTCGAGTCGCTCAGCATAGAGCAGCAAGAGATTCGCCACCAGGATGCCGATACCAACGAGTCCAATCGCTCCATTGACAAAGGGATGATCTCGTACAACAGCGATCTGTCTCAGGTATCGTTGCTGTGTACGTAGGTAGTGGTGCGTTGCTGCCACGATGGCAAGTAAAGCCATAGCTAGAAAGGCGTATGCGAGTGCTGCCGTCAATGCGCTTCTGTCATGCACAACTGGACGATGCCGTTGCAGTGTCTGCCACCATGGTTGTCGTCTTAGAGGATGTAGATTGGCAAATGTCTTGTTGAGGCGTACGTCGAGGAAGCAGACGAGAGCGACGAGGGAGAGGGAGAGACCTAGCTTGAGTGCTGAGAGGAAGGTGCGTTCGTTGGCAAGATGATCGCGCACTTCTGAGGTGATGACTGGGATCTCTTTGCGTCTGCTGAGCATCTTTGCGGTTCTTATCAGCACTTATGTGACTACCTAGGTATGTCTTCTATGGTATGATTATGTCGTTGTGATGGTGCGATCCTGTCGTATCCCACGCTCTTCACACTTGATCTTGTGGTGTTGCGTTTGGTTGCCGCTCTTGAGTCTTGACTGGCTGACCGTTGCGTGGGTGGCTGAACGCGGCCGAAGCGAAGAGAGAGCGAGCGACTTCTCCAGGGCTTTTTTACTCCAAGATTGAGCTTCAACCTAGGTACAAAGCTAGCAGGGATCAAGTACTGACATCCACTGGTAAAAGACAAGGAAAGGGCCCTCTTTTTCATCTTCATCTTCAAGGACCACATACCTAGATAGACACCTATCCCAACAGTCCATCATGACCCAGCGAGATGTCCAAAACCATGTCCTTTTCGAGGTTGCAACCGAAGTCGCCAACAAAGGTATGTCATCATCTGCTCAAGTACAACGAGAATATTCAAGCTAACCTGTTCTAGTCGGTGGTATCTACTCGTACGTCAACGATCCATCGAGGGCCTTCCTTCTCTCTCTCGCTGTACATAAACTAATGCTGTTCTAGGGTCCTCAAGTCCAAGGCCCCCGTCACGGCAGCCGAGTACCCTTACAACCGGTACTGTGCCATCGGCCGTCTTCATTCTCTCAACCAGAACCTGATCGAGGTGGAAGAACTCTCTACCGATAATCAACCGGCCCTCCATGCTACCCTCAAAGCGATGGAGTCACGCGGTGTCAAGTACCTCTACGGCCGTTGGTTGATAGAAGGTGCTCCGCGTGTGCTTCTATTTGAACTGCAAGGCGCCTGGCAATGGCTCAACGAATGGAAAGCCGATCTCTGGTCCACGGCCGGTATCCCTGCGCCCGACGGTGATTCCGAAACAAACGAGACGATCCTCTTTGGTTACCTCGTCGCTTGGTTCCTCGGTGAATTCGCCTCGCAAGAAAAAGAACGCGCCATTGTCGCTCATTTCCACGAGTGGTTGGCCGGTGTGGCTCTGCCGCTCTGCCGAAAACGTCGTATCGATGTCACCACCATCTTCACGACGCATGCCACCTTGCTCGGACGGTACTTGTGTGCCGGCAGTGTTGATTTCTACAACAACTTGCAACATTTTGATGTTGACCATGAAGCCGGCAAACGTGGCATCTACCACCGCTACTGTATCGAGCGTGCCGCCGCTCATGCCGCCGACGTTTTCACAACTGTCTCGCACATCACGGCTTATGAATCGGAACATCTCCTCAAGCGTAAACCCGATGGTGTCTTGCCCAACGGCATGAATGTCGTCAAATTCAGCGCCATGCATGAGTTTCAAAACTTGCATCAGACGGCAAAGTCCAAAATCAACGATTTCGTGCGTGGTCATTTCTATGGCCACAATGACTTTGATTTGGACAATACGTTGTATTTTTTCACAGCTGGCAGGTATGAATACCGCAACAAGGGTGTCGACATGTTTATCGAGTCGATGGCCCGTCTCAATCATCAAATGAAGGTATCGGGTTCAAAGCAGACGGTCGTCGCCTTTATCATCATGCCGGCCGCCACGACCTCTTACTCGGTCGAGGCACTCAAAGGTCAAGCCGTCACGAAAGCGCTCGAAGCAACCGTTGAGCAAATCCAAAAGGACATGGGTCGTCGTCTCTTTGACCGTGCCACGCGATACACTGGGAAACCCGGTACCGAGGTGCCGGATGCCTCAGAGCTCATGACGCCGCAAGAAAAGATTCTGCTCAAACGGCGTGTATTTGCCCTCAAGCGTGACTCGTTGCCACCGGTGGTGACGCACAACATGGCCAACGACTCGGAAGACCCGATTCTCGCTCAAATCCGACGCGTGCATCTCTTCAACCATGCCAACGACCGTGTCAAGATTATCTTTCACCCGGAATTCCTCAATGCCAACAACCCTTTGTTGTCCTTGGATTACGATGATTTCGTGCGTGGTTGTCACATGGGTGTCTTTCCATCGTACTATGAACCTTGGGGTTATACCCCTGCCGAGTGTACCGTCATGGGTGTGCCGTCCATCACGACCAACCTGTCTGGTTTCGGCTGCTACATGGAAGATCTCATTGAGAATCCCTCCGACTACGGCATCTACATTGTCGACCGTCGTATGAAGTCCGTCGATGAGTCGCTCAATCAGTTGACCGACGTCATGTTCAATTTTACCAAGAAATCCCGTCGTCAGCGCATCAACCAGCGCAACCGATGCGAACGTCTGTCTGATTTCCTCGATTGGAAACGTATGGGCTTGGAATACATGAAGGCCCGTCAATTGGCTCTCAGGCGCGCTTATCCCTCTAGCTTTGCTGAAGACGAGGCCGCTGCAGCCAACGGACAAGAAGGTGGGGGTGATGCGTTTGTCTCGACCAACATCAAGGTGCCTCGTCCGCTTTCAGCACCGGGTTCGCCCAGGTTTAGGCACGGCAGTATGACACCCGGTGATTTGGGATCGTTGCAGGAAGGTTTGCAAGGTCTCAATACGGAAGACTACATCTCTTACAAGCTCGGTGGTCAAAACGGTACGGGTGGTACGACTGCCACGGGCGGTGCTGATGAAGAAGATGAGCAAGAGTATGCTTATCCATTCTCCTTGACGTTGCGGAATATGCCGTCGCAAGGTTTGACGAATGGCGAGGCGTTGGAGTCGTTGGGACCGGTGACGCCTGCTTTGCCCGGTGGACGTGATTGAGATCTTGACTCGAGTCGAGTCAAGGTCGAGACCCAGTCGAGTCTCTGCTCAAAGATCTCAAAAAAGGAAGAGTCCATAGCTACGTTTTTCTTTGATAATTGTTGTGACACACTTGAACTCTTGCATGCGGCCATCTTCATAGCTATAGACTCATATATAGACCCGGCAGCTGGTCGTCGACGACACGACACACCAGAAGGCATATCGCGACGATGGAGAATCTCAAAACAGATATCCCAAAACTCGTTCATGCCCTCACGCATGGCGCCCAAAGCGGACCGGAGCAACGCGCACTGGTGGATCAATACTTCACACCCTGTGCCGGTTTCAGCCATCCACTCTGTCGCGTACCCCGTCGCGCTGCCACCTTAGAGGCCAGATACGCCGAGGTGCGCGGTCATGATCTTGGATCGCGTGAAGAGGTCAAGCATGTCTATGCCGTCTACAAGGCCCTCACGCGCGATATTCAAATTGATATTGTTGGCTTGACGATGGAGATCGATGATGATGACGACCCTACCAAGCAGGTGCATCGTTTCATCATTGCAGATGGCGAACCGCATCTTGATGATCAGCTCGAAGCAGCAGGCACGCTCTCAGACCCTCGCTGGCGATCTCGAAAGCAAAAGACACGGACTGACAATATCCCGCCACCGACACATCGCTACCTGCTCGCACATGACCGTGATGGCCATCTTCGACGCAGTCAAGTGACGCCTGATGGGTTTCGACGCGTCTTGGCAACAGCGACCTGTGTCATCGATCTACGTGAATCGTTGAATGTTGCCCTCATGCCTTCGACCCCTGCTTGGCTTACTCGCATCTACAACCTTCGCATCATGACAACCTTGTCCCTCGTCAAGTTATCAGTACCGTTGGATCAGAGTCAACAAGCATCAGCACGCAAGACCATGGAATGCTCAATGACGACCGAGGCGTATCGAAAAGAAGCAAGAGAACATGCGTGGCGTGAGACAGAGGGACAATGGTATGTCACGTATCAATACGATGCGTTTCCCATGGATCATCTGGCAAATCTCTGGGCATGGCCTGCGATTCCTGCCATCTTTGGCTATCGCGCGTATTTGTACGTAGGCGGTCAAGTTGGATCCATCGTAGGGAGCTTGTTTGCACGAACGGGGATCTGGTAGGGCGAGGACGGCTTAGACGCGACTGCATGAAAACGACTGATGAGAAATGACTAGAAAGTGGATAAGGATACGCCAATGCTGATAAAGAGAAGACGCAAGTGCATCATCAGGTAGAAGTGCAAGAAAGTAAAGACTTCGTAGCGTCACATGACGAGACAGCAGCCACATGAACCTGACTGTACGCTACTGCGCTGAGCGCCTGCAGCTGACTCGGGCGGTCGCGTCGTTAATTGCGGCTGCTCTTGCTGTGAAGTAGCTGATTGAGCCCTGGATTCGTGCCATCTTCTTGAATGCTTCAATCTGGCTGGCGATGGTACTGCGGGGACACTACTCGCCGGACGTACTGAGATATGCATGACGAGGGTACAGGGCGTCTTTCGAGGCGTTGTGGAGGCCGGTGCTTCTGGATCTTTATAGCTCTGGACAAGAGAAGCAAGCTTGACACTCTCGTCCAGGACCTTGCCGCCGTGAATCAGCCTTCAAGCATTAGCAGCTGACGACAACATTTTAAAATAGGATACCTGATGAAGGAAGCGTCTGCCGGCGGATCCGCAAATCCTTCTGGCCAGGCCTGTAGGAGGTGTGCCTTGACATGTCCAATCGTCACCTCCTGCCATGGCCGCACGTGCAAGTCTTTAAGCAGATTGCTTGATAGAGCAGAAGCAGTCTCTGGGCCAGGCTCCGGTAGGGTTTCTAGAGCAGAAGAAGGCACAGGTCCTGTGACAGGCGACTCTTTCAGATCACGCTCAGACTCTTGTGGCGGGTCTCTGAAGTGAAGCAAATTACGCGCGCCAGATTGCGCAAGCAGTGTTATATCCATCGCAGAGGATAGACCACAGACGGAAGGAAGCCAGTGAACAGAGTGGCAGCTAAAGCAGAAGTTAATGAAGACAGGGAGAGGCAAGAGAGGCAAGCGAAGAAGGATCTCTAGAGGATGATCTGCGTCGTCGTCTGATTGCGGGGCCGTCGCCTCCTCTTCTACAGTGCAATCAAAGACTTTATACGTAAAAGATCGCCTTGAACTGCATACATCAAAGGGCCCTTCTCAAGATGACTGTGGAGCTCCTCATCCTTGGCGCCGGATGGACATCAACCTTTTTAATCCCACTCTGCAAAGAGCGTAACGTGACGTACAAGGCAACCACCACCACCGGTCATGACGACACGCTTCAATTCGTTTTCGACCCAGAAGCGACCTCCTCTGAAGCCTACAAGGTTCTACCCGAGGCAAAAAACATCTTGATTACCTTTCCTATCAAAGGCGCCGGCGGATCCAAAACGTTGCTCAAGTTTTATGAAGAAACACATTCAAGCAAGCCCCATGTGATTCAACTAGGTTCGACCGGCATCTGGCAGTCTGCTGGATCCAGGCCTGGCCACTCGTCTGCATCGGCAACGCGTGCTTTGACTGCTGAACCTTACAAAAAGGAGGAAGGGCCCTGGATTTCCCGTCACTCACCCTACGACACATCCGACCCACGCGCCATCGCTGAAGACGAATTGATTGCACTAGGCGGATGTGTTTTGAACTTGTCTGGTCTCTGGGGCGGCACCCGTCAACCACGCAACTTCGTCGACCGGATCGCTAAAACAAAAGCAGACGTGGCTGGCAAAAAGTCGTTACACATGATTCATGGGCAAGATGCCGCACGTGCCATTTTGGCCGTGATGGGACAATGGCCTGGCGCTAGCCGTTGGATGCTGACCGATGGCTTTGTCTATGACTGGTGGGCGCTCATGCTCGGCTGGGGTCGTTCAGCAGAGCCTATGCAAGTGCCAGGCGAGGCACGTCCTGAAGGCGATGCCAAAGGCGAGGTGCTTGAATGGGTCATGGCGCTGATGCAAGAAACGGGCGTCAAGGCGTTGCCGCGCAGTATGGAGACATTGGGACGTTGTTATGATGCCCTTGACTTTTGGCAGACGTTCGGCCTGACGCCTGTTCGTGCACGTATCTAGCGACCTAGGTATAGACGCGTCTATCCTATTTCAAACTTTTCTTTCCTCGTCATGTGATCGAGACCATCATTGAGCTGACGCATGCCAAGCCGCTTGACAAAACATGTGTAGGCGATCCACCCAAGCATCACTATACCGCTCGCCAAACAATGCACGCCGCTCTTCGCGCGTCAACAAGATAAAGTCACGCACCGTGGTGGCCTTCAAGATGAGTGCCGCCAGCAACGGGTTCACCTGCGGCCACCGGGACAAGAATGCTTCACCGGGCGTCGCAAGCGGCGACACGGTCGAAACGAGATCAAACGTTTGCAAAGCACGATAGCCGAGTCGTTCAATCCAACGCGCTGTATCGTCTGCGTCTATGCAGGATAGACAAACCGTCGCTTGGCCATCTGTAGCAGCACGTTTCAAGAACAACGCGACTTGCGCCATCTGAACGGTTGGCACAGCTGTGCCAGGTTGCAAATACAAGAGCAAGGCCAGTGAGCGATACCGTCCAAGAAGCCATGTGAGTCGATCTCTGAGACGCGCTTGACGCGCTTGGGAGTGCAAGTCTGCTTGAGGAAGGAGAACGATACCGCTGGCGTACGAGGTGAGGATATCGGCTTCGTGCTCTGGCAAGTCGCGTTCAGCGAGGCGAATGTTGATCAGCCGCTGTTTCAAGGCGCGTAGGAGGCCAGGTCTACTCAATGCACGTGGTGAAATCATCCAAGTCCAAGTGTCTTCTGTCTCTGACGAATGATGGGATGCCTGATGAGATGCGGAAGGCATGACAAGTTCAGGTTCCGGCTCGAAAGCAGCAACGTCCTTTTCGAGCTCTTGTTCAAAGCCAGGATCTACATTCGCTTGTGCTTGCGCAGCCAAGAGTGAAAGCATTGGGTCTCTCGGGTTGCGTCCGACAAGCGTTTCCGTCGAGACATCTGCCTTGCGGCGTTTGATGAGACGATCAAGACTGTCATCCGAGGCGATACTGATGGTCCGCTCGCGCCGAACGGGTACGATCGGTGGGATACAGTCAATCTTGTCCAGGTCGATGACTTCCACGGCGACCTGTTCTGGCTGTTGTGCTGGTGTTGGCGGTGAGGTAGCGCAAAAAAGCGACTCGACGGGTGCTTCTTTTTGTTGCACTGTGACCTTTTGCTTGACTGGCGAGGTGGGCACCGTACTCGACTGCAGCATTGGTACCGACGTACGTGGCCTGACGGGCGTTGACGACGATACAGCCATCTTTGACACTTCCTCCACAGCACGCTCAGCCGGATGGACGCAGACAAGGTCTTGGACACCAGCGAGATAGTCCATCGCCACCGCTTCCTCCATGACACTTTCTCTGGGCTCCAAGATGGGCAAAGCGCCTGTCAAGGGCATCCATGAGACTTGTAAATCCAAATGCTTGGCTGGCAATGCAGACACCGTCCACCCGATATGTTTTGTATGCCGCGCGCGATGGACATCCAAGAAGGAGCGTGGAAGCGAGGATCGATCTGTCTTGATGGGACTTGGTGGGCGTGCTGGATCGGGTAGACGCAGTGCTTCAACGGCATCATTGAGCGGATCGGGTGGAAAGAGACTATAGGGGTCGCTGTCGAGATGACCTCCGTGAAGCGCATCGACTGAGCTGCTCGGCTCTTCCAGAGTGAGCATTGTCACGTCTGTAATCGGTGCAGGTATGGTAGATGTGTCTTTTGCGTAGATGCGAGGCACTTCTGGTAGCTCAAAGTGGAAGCTTGGCAAGTGTAGACGCTCTCGGACAGTCGAGACAGAGTCGAGCTGGAGAAGCGTGTCTGCAGCATCAAGTTCAACTGTATCGATAGACTCAGCCGTCAACGCACGAAGCTCTTCCTGTTCAAGCTTGTCAAGCTGCGCGCTGCAAGAAGGCAACGTCAACTGTGCCGTCCATTGTCTATACGAAGCGCGTGGCAGGCGTCTTGGGAGGGCAGGTAGCTCGACCTTGATGGAACCTTGCTCGATGCGGTCCGCGCGATGTGCCAGATCATCTGCCACAGCTGGCATCATGATTTGCTCGACCGTTTGGAGCTCATCCTTCGTCAATGGCCACACGTCTTGAACGAGCTGCACAGAGCTGCCGAGCGAGTCTTGAACAAGTCGCAGCGCATCTGGTAGAGCTGGCATCTTCTGCCGCTGTAGGTTGGCTACTGCCTGACTGAGACTCTGCGGCAACGTCAAGACACGATCGTCATGTCGCTCGCGCTTGAACAGTGGCGGTTCTAGGTACAATGCATCGCGTACCTTGAGTGCTGCCAGACTAGACGCCGGTTCCTTCCTCTGAGACAGAGCATAGATCTGCCTCAGAAACAGTGCAGTCTCTGTTGACAGGACGAAGCATTCCTTGGGTAGAGACAGATCATCAGGGATACAAGGAGGGAGTGCGGCGTAGGCAGCAGATTCGAGCGAACCGAGAAAGGTATCCCGAAGGAGGTAATGCGCTTCTCTGCGTGGTGGATGAGCGAGGTGATATGTACGTGCGGCGGCAAGCGTAACTTCCATGGCGCTCTACTGTAGCTGAGGAAGGTGCTGAGCTACGCTAGCTGAGGGAGGTGTTGAAGAGGAGCTTGAGCTGACTCGCTTTGGAGGGAGACAAGCAAGAAGCAAGGACATGAGAGAGCAAGAGAAAGAGCTACGATACAGAAAGAAGCGAGAGGTACAGGAAAGGGCAGCGAAGAGAGACAGGCACATCGACAGGAAAGGACTCAGCTAGGTATGCATGGGATCCCCTGGACAGTTGAGACAATCGATCATCGAGCGAGGAAACAAAAATTTCAGCACAAGACGCGACAAGACACAACAAGACGAGAAGCGCAAAAGCAAAGCAAAGCAAGGCAAGGCAAGGTAACGCGAGGGCAGGTGAATGCCGCAGCAAGGTCAGACACAAGACCGATGCCGCCGAAACAGACTCCTTCGGCCGGTCTCACCGAGCATCAACTTGCTCGGTTGCCAGAGATGCATGCACGCCTCCTCGAGACGGGTCGTGCCGTGACGCAGCAAGAGATGGTTGGGTTCTATGGGTTGCCGGCGCCAACGGTGGAGCAAGTCTCTGAGATGATTAATGAGATGCTCAAAAGGCGCATGCTTGAGATTTCAGCAGGGCAGGATAATGGATTGATGTATACGGCGATTGGCCAGATGGAAGCTCGCAAGCGCAAGGACATGAATGGTGATGAGGAGATGGTCTATCAGTACATCAAGGCATCCAATAATGAGGGCATTTGGCTGCGCAACCTGAAGATCAGGACCAACTTGCATACGACCGTCATCAGCAAGACGCTCAAGAATCTCGAGGCAAAGAGTTTGGTCAAATGCGTCAAGAGCGTGCAGCATCCGACGCGCAAGATTTACATGCTCTATGATCTGGTGCCGTCGATTGAAGTCTCGGGTGGACCTTGGTATACCGATGGCGAGCTTGACGCCGAGTTTGTTTCGCACTTGCTCTCAACGGTCGAGACCTTCTTGCTCAAGCAGACCTTTCCCGATGCCAGCAATCCGAGCAATCTCTCTGATCAGGGCCATCTCAAGCTGTTTGATCCCTTGACGGTCTCTTATCCAACCGTCGCGGACATCAAAGACTACCTGCACCGCTCTGGTGTCGTCAAGGACATTGAACTGGAGGTGGACCATGTGCGTACTCTACTTGACGTCTTGCGCTATGATGGTCGCATCACGCGTACGTCGGAGGGTACTTGGAAGAGTATCCGCACACTCCCCGGTGATCCCTTCAAGGCGTTTATTGCCCGCAACAAGCAGGCGCGCGAAGGATTACCTCCTACGCAAGAGACACATCCTTTTACAGAAGTCCCTTGTGGCAAGTGTCCTGTGTTGCAGCTGTGTACGAGTGGCACGCCTATCTCACCCGAGAATTGCGTCTACTGGGAGCGTTACCTGGCCCAGATCCAGTTCTAAGTCTTTGTTTGCTACGCCGTCGTCTTCAGCATCACCAGCGTCATCAGCAGCAGCATCATCATCATCATCATCATCACTATCACTGTCAGCATCACTATCACTATCAATCTCAGCATAGCTTCTCTTTCTCATTCTTTGATGTTGTGACTGCTTCTTTTCCCCCCCTGACCGAGGCGACCCTCCATCAGGCTACATGTCAGCCAAAGAGACGATCAGGAGACACGCACGAGGATACAGAGTCAATCAGGAGAGACAGACGGAGATATCACGCAAACATCCGCTGCGGCAGCATTACAGCAGCTTGCAGAGATCCACTGCCAAAGCCACTGTCCATGTCCATGCCCCGTGAGAAGCAGCAGCAGCCTGGCAACGCATCGCCCTTTCTCCATCACCTTGACAGCATGGACTTTGACTTGTCTGTCCTCCGCAGTGACTCGGCTACAAGCGCTCGGGGACAAGAGCCGCCCTCTCGTCCGGCAACCGTGACGGCCGACTCTCTAGTACAGACGCAAGAGCATCCGCATGAGGCAGAGACAGAGGCAGAGGCGATCCAGGACGGCGATCATGGAGGCGAGCGTTCAGCCTTGACGGCACCTGCGGCAGCGTCGACAGCACTCTCGTCGCCCTTGGAGCTCACCGACCTCTTCAACCTCGAGCATCCTTTCCAGCCATTCAGTCTCCATGGCCTCTCCGGCAAACACAGCGCCACACAGGGTCTCGAAACGACACCAGGCCATGCTGGCGATATAGTCATGGAGGCAGAAGGAGAGACACCTGGCAGCCGCTCCAACAGGCGCGAGAATCCACTCTTGTCAACACATACGACCACGCAGTATTTCCTGCATCAAGAAGCTGTCGGTCGACAATTGGCGCCGACGGTGTTGGAAGGTTTGTTTGATCGCATTGCCTGCTTAGAGGGTCAAGCGTTAGATCGCGAAAGGCGCTTTCAGGAGGTGTTGGCGCGTGTCGCCATCTTGGAGCGTCGACAGGAGCAACAGGCGCATGTCCAGCTGCAGCTACAAGAACAACAGCAGCAGCAGCAGCGGCAGCGGCAGCAAGCGACGCCTTCCACCGAGTCGGCTGTCGAGACACCGACAGAGGTAGCGAAGCATCCTGTTGCGAGTGCTGCTTCCGCCACCACCAAGTCGGCGACTGCATACCGCGCCGTGCGCGTCGGCAATCTACACACCACCACACCCTTCAGCATTGTCCATAAAATCGTCCGCGGCGGCGCCCTTGAACAACTCTTCTACACAGTCGGCCAAGGCTACGCTGTCGCCTGGTTTCTCGATCCAAGAGCCGCCATCAGGCTTCTTGCATGGACGGAAGAGAATGAAGTGATGGTGGATGCGAAGCTTTTGGTGTTTGAACGTCATGCGACGCCACTCTCGGCAACACCGCCCTGTCGTGCCATCTTGGAAGCCGTCTCACGGGGTGCTACGAATACGCTCTACCTCGATGACCCACGACTGACGTTGAATGAAGTGAATGCCGCTTGCAGCGAGGTAGGTCCTGTCATTGACGTGACGCGTCTACGCTCAGGGACCATCCGGATTGTCTTTGGCAGTTTACATGATGCCACGGAAGCCATGTCTGTTTTGCCACGTCAGCGCGCGTTTCGACAGGCACGCTTGTACTATGTCAAGGATGAATGTGGCGATCTGCCAACGACGAGTCGGTTCTTGCTGCAACATTCAAGGCCGCGTGGTCAAAGCCGTGCTGGATCGAGTGCCGACAAGAGTCAACCGATCAACGCGAGCACCAACGCACAAGATCACAAAGGCTCCACGCGTGCAGTCGAGGTGAAGCCCGACTTGAGCCGCCATGGCAGTAGCACACCTACTTTGAAACATGCACGTCCTGCCAGTCAAGCAAAAGAGACACCGCCTGCTAAACGACAGCTGTCATGGCAACCGGGCGCCCTAACGCCACCGACAGGATCACGTCTATCGTCTGGCTCTCGACCTCCCACGGGACCGTCTGTCTCTGCGCCAATGCCAACAACCGCCCCTGTGACAATGCGTGTAGGGGCTTTAGAAAGTTACCCGGATGGCGTGCAACGACCTACGTCGCAAGACTCCGTGGAGCAAGGGCAAGCTGATCAACCGGCGATGCCGAAGGCGCCTTGTACACATTGTGGACTTTGGCATTGGCGATCAGGTTTGCATCGGACACCTTGTCGTGTGCCAGGTGAGGTGGCTTCTCGACGGTAGAGACTGTCAAGACTGACCTGAAATTGGAAAGCAGAGGAGCGCGATAGCATCATAGAGTAAAAGCTCAATCAGCATAGCATTTTAACAAGATCATGACCAAAGATAGCCAGCCTATGCGTCAATGTCATTTACAAATCACAAAGAAGTATCAAATCTTGGCTTTCCCGCCCGCCGTCGCCGAGTCACGCCTGTCACCCTCATCATCTTGCTCTACCACCGTCAAATCCGGCAACTTGGCCGGCATAATCCGTCGTGGCGACGTGCCTGGAACTTTCGCATACGCCGCAATCTGCGCATCTGTATAGCCACCTGCTTCCCTGAGAAAATCTTCATCCAGCACAGCCTTGCCGGCGACTTTGTCCCAAGGGGCTTGACAAATCGCAACCGCTGCATCACCAAAAATGGTGGGTTTGCGTAAATCAGCTGGATCAGCACCGACGGCGGCTGTTGCTGCCGATTCGACTGCCACAGCGGGCCACAGCGACGTAATGCCCAGACTTACTTCTGGCTTACTCGGATCATGCAACTGTTTATCGCGCAAGACATCGAAATGCAAGCCAAGGGCCAGCAAGGTTGAGGATAACTTTGTCATGGCATAACTCGTCTTGCCGCGTAAGAAGCGAGAATAGACGGGTGGACTAATGACGATTAGTCGACGTGCGCTGGTGGGTGGTGTACTGAGCCAATGCGGCAAGAGGCATTGCACAAGAATGTAGAAGCCACGCGTGTTGACTTGATGCATCAGGTCATACCGTTTCGTTGGCGTTGTCGCAACTGCAGACCACCAAATGGCACCTGGATTGTAGATGCAGACGTCAATAGAGCCATAGCGGTCAATGACTTGCTTGACAAGTGCTTGGATATCTGTCTCGTTGCGCACGTTGCAAGCAATCGCGCAATGTTGCAGGCCCTTTGATCGTGTGATGGCTAGAGCATTTAATTCTTTGAGAACAGTGGCGAGCGTCGAGTCTTGCGTCGTGGGATCGACAGGCCCGGAGTATGCTGATGCGTCGCCGATGGACTTGGAGGAAAGAACGACTTGGTAGCCTGCTTCAGCGAGCGAAATGGCAATCTGTCGGCCGAGACCGCGCGAGGCGCCGACGACAAGGGCAAGAGGAGGACGAGAGGCCATCTTGTCTGTTCTGTAGGGCCAATGCGAAAACTTGGCTTGGTCGATGCGAGATCAAATACTAATGCTTGTGAAGGTGCGTAGCTACTAGCTAATGAGCTGATGCGGAGAGAGTGGGGCCGTTGTTCCGCAAACCCGCGTATTTGTCAGCAACTCGAACTCGAAGGACTCGACAAAAAGCACATGGACTTGTAGTACTTGTGCTTGTGAAGTAGAAAATGATGGAGTTGCATGCTACGACCGAGACCGTGCTCCAAAGGTCCACCACTCAAAGACTAGTCTGAATCGAGTTTTGCCCCTTCTTTCGAAAAGGACAAGCCGCACATTGCACTACATCCAAGTCATCCCAGCAACCGCCTTCCAGCAGAGATCTCCCTTCCTTCCATGTCTTTTCCTTTGCAAGCAAAGTCGAAAGAAGGATGAAGATCTCTGATATTTTCTGATACAGTTGCAGGCACGTTTTGTGAATGCCTGGCCCCGCTAGGGCTACTTAGTTGGGAGTGATTCTCAGACCTTACCCCCTCGCGTGATGAAAGAACAGCCGCCTTGCAATAAGAAAGACGGTGGATCGTAGGTGAGCGAGGAAGTGCGGCGTTTAGAGTGATGGAGCCAATGAAGGACGTTCGCGACCGTATCAAGCATCGCCGTTTGTGCATAGGAAAGGAAGGGAGAAGAAATGCTCGGATTGAAGGTAACGACATGGCAGCCGGCACTCAAAAGAGTGTCTGCGCTTCAGACAGTGTGAATACAAATTTGAACAATTTATCGTCATTGCATTCTTTTGACGTTGTGCTGAAGCAATGGGCCAAGAAATGAAACACTAGTGGTTAGAATGCTTCACTTGCAGAGGCAGCTGCTGTGAGAATGAGCTCAGGCATTGTCAGGTGTATGGTTTGTCAACACATTGATTTCAGCGTTGGATTGTACGTTGCATCACCGCTCAAATCTAGCAAAGCTGTTGAGAAAAGCACATACCTATTAGGTCAGCTTCAATTTTGTTGAGGGCATGAGTGATTTGGACAATCAGAATTGAACGATCCACAGCAAAAGCAGCTCCGACGAATTGTACGTAAGTCGTTTGATGTAAGCGCCCGATTCAGTTCGCCCGTTCGCGAATATCGTCACTTTGTCCGAGCAAGAGACCTACCTGTCGTAGTGAAAAGCTTAAAGAACGTAGAGCGAGAAGAACCGACAATGTGACAGAAGATATACTCGCAGACACAAGCGGCAGAGACTTGTGTAGTGCTCAGACAAGGCTGAAATATGGGTGTCGACATGCGATGTGTCCGAAGGTAAAACGAATGGTAAAGTTATATCATCACAGCAGCAGATACGCATCTTTGTGCTCTAGGCGAATGATATCTTCTGTCACATCGTCAAGCATCTGCTAGCAATCTGCCTCATCATGAGGTAGTCAATGGGAATTTCTTGAGTTGCGTTTTAGGTTGCTGTTGTGGTTGAAGATTTCGTGCTTCTTCTCACGCTCAAAACAACAAACACACAGACCATCTGAAGCCAATTCACTGTGCGCGCCATCCGCCTCCTCAATCGTGAACCTTGGAAGCTACCGGGCATCTACTAGGACGCGCTGCCTCTTGCTTTTGCCTTTGCTCGACGCTTGCATCGATACTCTAGTATCTTAGCTTACATTCTTCAAAGCACTCGCTTAGCTATTTGCTCCAAGAAATGAGCAGCAAAAGATTATCCCTGAGCAGAGCCACTGCCACCAAGCTACCGAAATCCAAGCTCTCCACCTCCATCTCTGCGCATTCTAGCTCTTCAGAGACATCCATCGGTCGTAGTATCTCACCGACACCCTCTAGAAAACGCACACGCTCGCCAACACATCAAGTCAAGAAGAAATCTGCGCCTGCCGTCGCCACAACCGCTTCCGAGCCAGTCCGTCGGCAACGCGCTGCAGACCGACAAGCTACACTACAAGCGCTTCAAGCTGCTCAAGAACGGGCGTCTCCTTCTGTATCCAGTAGAGCTGTTCGGCGTGACGATTCACCGATAGATACTCAGCGTCTGGAGCCTATTCAGCGGCGGAGTAGCTTATCCCTTGAGGCTTATTTTCGATTACCACTCAAGAGGCGGATGCAGGTGAATGATGGCGCGTTGGAGGAAGATTTAGCCATCTTGCGTGCTGCAGCGGCGGCAGCAGTAGCACCGACAGTAGCCGCAGAAGCAAAGTCTTAGTCGTCATCACGTATTTAGATTGAAAGGCAAGAATGCTAAAGCAATAATCAGGAGTCAAGAGTCTACACAAGAACAGACGCAATCATGCGTCATCTTTGGGGTCGCCAATACCTTCTGCCAAGATGGCAAACACGGCATCTGACTCTGGCAAACAAGGTGAATCATAAATTTTGCAGATACGCTGCTCGCCACGTCCCTTGCGCAAGGACAAACGCGTCGTACTCGCATGGGCAATGATGTTGCCACCAATCGGTTTCTTGGGATCTGGGTTAAACATGCCGGCGCCGCCATCGACTTGCGCGACCACTTGATTCGTAATCACAACAGCGATACCGAATTCATCAGCGAGACGTTGCAAGAGGCGTAGAAACTTGGCGAGATGGGTTTGACGCGCGGCAAGTTCACCTCGGCCTGCAAAGTCGGTGCGATAGAGACTCGTGGCGGAATCAACCACAAGCAGACTGAAGCGTGATTCGGCCATCATACTTGCTGCTTGATTGAGGAGTTCAAGTTGATGATCAGCGTTGTAGGCGCGTGCATAGGCGACATTGTCAAGCACCTCTTGGCCATTCAATCCGTAGCGTTCTGCGACAGAGAGTAAGCGAACAGGTCGAAAAGTACCTTCTGTGTCAATATAGAGACACTTGCCTTCGCCGCCACCCATATCAATCGGCAACTGACACGTCACGGCGAGCGTGTGGCAAATTTGTGACTTGCCCGTTCGAAACTCGCCAAAGATCTCGGTGACACTGCCAGTCTCAATACCGCCTGCCAATAACGTATCGAGCTGTTTACTGCCAGTCGTGATGCTAATCAACTCGGAGCGACGCTGATGAAACTCTGTAGCGGTTGTGAACCCCAACGGTACCCATTTCGTTGCCTCCATGAGTAATTTCTCAGCTTTGGCTTCACTGATACCCTTGATGAGACAAAGTGACCGTTTGGGTGTATAAGCAATGGATTCAACCGTATTGAAGCCTGCATCGGCGCATTTCTTGAGGTCGGCGGCAGAGATGCCGTTACCTTCGAGGACAGAGAGAGGTTGAGGACCGCCATGGGCATCTTCTTCCTCTTCCTCAGGTGCAGCGGCAGGCGGAGGTGATCCTGCTGCATCTTGACCCGCTGCCGTCATCTTGTAGTACTATCAGTACGATGAGGCTAATGGTTGGTCAGTGGATGGGAATGGATGTGGCGACTATTGAAGTTGTGTTTATTGTTTTCTCTCTTTCCTTCTTTTCGCGCGTTTCATGCAGCAACGAGGGAAAGTGACGCGACGCGATGGGTGCTGAAGAGGAGACAGACACGTGATTGCGCTCCATCCCACATCACTCTCTAGGTAGCTACAATCAGGCTTGAGCTCTTGTGCTTCAGCTTGGTACACGCTAAGCTAGCTAGCTATAGCTATTCACTCGCTCCTCTCCTATCATGGTAAGCGCATCCATTTAGTCTGCATCGCTCACGCCTTCCTACAGGAAGTCACGGAATCGATCCGTGCAAAACTAGACGAACTCCGTAGTCGCAAGGCAAAACGCTATCGCAGCCAAGTGCAAGCGATCGAATCAGATATTTCAAGGTTGACAGTCTTGTCATCGACCTTGTTTAGTCAGTTGGAGGATGCGCTTGAACGGCAGCATATGAGTCGGCCTACAACGGCGGCAACGGGTGCGTCGATAAAGATCGCTTCAAGTCTCACTTCTGGCGCAGCGATCGGGCAGCAGGATGGCGCTGAGCTGACGAGGGCGCAGGTGGATGCCATGTGGGAGGCGCCGATGTTTGTCAAGAGTCCGCATGAAATGAAGCGCGTGCGTTTACAGTCTTGGCCTGTGAGACGACAAGCGACGGTGGTTAAGCAAGAGACGCCGCCAATGTCGTCGCCTGTACGTCCGCCTCGACGAGATTCAACTGTGGATACTCAAGGAGAGTTGGTGACTGTGCAGGGAGAGGCAGACTCGTCAGAAGAGAGTGACGGGGATGCAGAGACGGTGGAGGCGGGCAAGGGCAAGCTGCGACTGAAGGATTTGTCGCCAACGAAGCGATCGCAATATGTGCATGCGCCGCTCGCTGGTTCGACGCCATTGCAAGCGCTAGAGGCCTCGCAGGGACAGCCTGCAGCAGTCTCTACACAAACACCGACAACGTCACCCAAGACACTACAAATACAATCACGGGCACAAGCTCAAGGACAAGCCAATGCTGGATCAGCAATCCTCGAAGACGACTTCGGCAATCTCTCTTCCGACGCTCTCGCCGTTGAAGAAGTCCGATTCACAGCCGCTGATATGGACACGTTACGTCTTCAAGCACAAGCATCGATTGCCCGTCTTCAACGCCGTCGTCGATACCTTCGACAAGTCCAGCAAGGTCATGCTGCGTATTTGAGTCGCTTGGCAAGGACAGAGGGACAATTGACGGCTGTGGCTGGCAAATGGGAAGATGATGAGCGTGCGCGGTTGGAGAAGGAGGCGAAATTGGTGCGTGGTGTGAAGCGTGGTCAATCTTCACTTCTCAGCACGGAAGCGTACGGCGGAGGGATGGAGGGGGAGGCAGAGGGCGATGAAGTGGATGAGGAAGAGGTGGGTCAGGGACACTGGCGGAAACGGGTCAAGAAGATGGCAGAGGTGTGTGCTTGGGTGGGTGTCGGTGCGACAGGGAGTGCGTTGCTCATGAGCCAGGTGGGCACGTCGTTGACCTTGCCATGGATGCAGTAGGCGGTTTTGTCTGGCTGGCATGTGGCTCTTGCCTGCAGTCGCGCGTTGGGACCTTCTGGTATGCCGGTGCACGTGACGGATGATGCTGTATTTGTTTTGCTTGCGATGGCTTCTGTATTCTTTTCTCTCTCAGCGCTATGGAGACTTGTTCAGTCGATGCTTGTCTATCTTATCTATGACTGTCACAGCTGTCTCTTGGATTGTCAGTGTCTGATCAATAACAAGGTAGGTAGGTATACTCGATACAAATGCAATTGCCGGGGCCTTTTGCGCGCCGATCTTGACCGCGCCCGCCCACTTTCAGCTTTCAAATTTCAACCAATTCTGCGCGTGGCCCCTATTAATAGAATGGCGTCAGCATCAATATACCTACCTAGCCCCGGTATCCAATTGCATCCTTGCAAGGAGCGATCGCGAGCAGACCCGGCAAATCGTCCGGCGATGACCTACAGGCTCAGGCTACAGGCGGCTAGTAAGAGGCTACGCCGCTACAGCCTACAGCTGCAGTCATGAGCACAGCGCGCACAGAGTCAGTGTGTCAGAGACAGTGAACCAGCCTCAATCAGGACGTCAGAGAAGGTCCATGACAGCCTCTTGAGTGAGGCTTGAGCTCCATCTAGCAAGTGTCCAACTGTCCAGAAATGGTGACAAGTCACAACTCGGACCGGTACTACAGTAGGGAGTGCCAAATTTAGCCTGATGGGTGGTACGTACACGTGATCAGGGGCCTACTATTTGCCTGCAGGGGTGACATTGCCAGCGAGGCGAGTGATGTTTGTGTGTGTGTAACAGGTAGGACAGGCTTCTTCGACTTAGGTATCTGATACACTATATTGTACAGTCTGTACTACGTATACACTGTATCTCTTGGCAGGCATATGTCCTATCCATGCGGTGTTGCGTTCTCCTTGCCTGGGCGCGCGCTGAAAAAAGAAATTTGGGGAGCGAGAGAAGAGAGAGAAGAGAAGGAAAGCAGTAAGAAGGACGAGAGGAGGCAACGGACTGCTAACCACCACGACTAAAAGAACAGAGGGAAGAGGCGCATCCTCATTCACTTCACTTGACCGCAGCTAGATCAAAGATCATCTAGCTAGGAGACAAGTGTGTATAGAGAGACACTCGAGGATCTAATCTAAGAAAGACCTCGAGAGTGAGAAACGCGTGAATATCCATCCTTCTCCAGCACACGCCAGAGTGAAGAAAGCGCTTCGATTAGCTCTATTTCAAGCAGCTCCCATCGACGCGCCACAGTCTTCTTCACTCCATTCGTTTCATCAGACTCGTCTATCGAGATTAGAGCACAGTCCGCACCCATTTCATCGAAAAGAGCGCGAGCAAAAGACTTTTTCTACCTTACAAAACGACACGCGCAATGAGACCCTGGCTCCTGCTCGGGCTCATTGCCTCAACCTGCTTCACAAGCACGTTCGGTGCGCGTTATGACCCGCGCTATGAACAATGGAATCTAAACGTCAATCAAACCGCCACCGAAGTACTCGACTTTGCCGCCTCTTGGCCAGGTCACAGCTATTTCCCTTCACCAGACAATTGGCGCTTTCCCATCTACACCATCATTGTTGATAAATGGGTCGATGGTGATCCTCGCAACAATGACATCAATGGCACCGTCTTTGAGTATGATTTCTACGAGACGGGCCTGCGTAATGGTGGCGATGTCAAGGGTATCAAAGATTCGCTCGACTATCTCCAAGGCATGGGCATCAAGGTACGATCATTTGCTGCAACCGTGACAGGTGCTAACAATCTCACAGGGACTCTACATCTCCGGCACGCCTTTCCTCAATCGACCTTGGCAAGCCGATCAGTACTCGCCCATTGATTTCACCATTCTCGACCCGCATCAAGGAACCATTCAAGAATGGCGCGATTGTATCGACGAGTTGCATCGACGCGGCATGTACATGATGTTTGACTTGACCGTCGGCACTTTGGCCGATCTCGTTGGTTTCACAGGCTACCTCAATACATCTACCGCGTTTTCCTTGTACGAGCATGATGCCGAATGGAAAACGGCCGTCACCTACCCGGATTTCAGCTTCAACAACGTCTGGGACCCCAACTGTGAATTGCCCGAGTTTTGGGACGACGATGGCGGGCCTGTCGTGATTGAATTGACTGGTTGTTATGCTTCGTAAGTCGTCCCCTTCTTTATGTGACAAACATTTGGCTAACCCCTCTAGCGAATTCGACCAGTACGGAGACACAGAAGCTTTCGGTGTCCATCCCAATTGGCAACGTCAACTCTCCAAATTCGCCTCGGTGCAAGACCGTTTGCGTGAATGGGACCCGACCGTCGCCAAGAAGCTCAACCATTACGCTTGTATCCTGATTGGCGGTCTCGACCCCGATGCCTTCCGTCTTGACAAGGCCACGCAAATGACCGTTGGCTTCTTGGCAGAATGGTCGAAAAGTGTCCGCGAATGTGCAGCGCAATACAACAAGACCAATTTCTACATTCCCGGTGAGATTACCGGTGGTGACTCGTACGGTAGTATCTATCTCGGCCGAGGCCGTCAACCGGATCAGCGGCCACGTACTTGGCAAATGGCCATGAATTTGACCGGCACGGCCGCGGAAAGCGAGTATTTCTTGCGCAACAAGTCACTCAATGCGCTTGACGCTTCAGCCTTTCAGTATTCCGTCTACCGCTCGTTGACGAGATGGTTTGGTCTCGAGGGCGCCATTAGCGTTCCCTTTGACATTCGTGAAGACTTTGTCGAGGGATGGTGGGATATGGTGCAAAATGAAGATCTTATCAATGCCAACACGGGCAAGTTCGACCCAAGGCACATGAACGGTATGACCAATCACGATGTGTTGCGATGGCCTGCCGTGCAGAATGGTGAACAGATTCTGGCACTTGGCTCGATGATTACGCAGGTTGTCTTGCCTGGTGCACCCTCCATCTACTATGGCGAGGAGCAAGATCTCTACATGCTTGACAACACGGCCAACAATTACCTGTTCGGTCGTCAGTCCATGACCAGTTCAATGGCTTGGTACATTCACGGTTGTTATACCCTCAGCTCGCAGCAGTACCCAAACTTGCCACTCGAAAAAGCGCGCGACGGCTGTCATGACTTTTTCAACGCCCAAGACCATCGCGACGTCTCTGCCGCCGCGCGAAACGGTATAATTGCATTGCACGAGATTCGTGACAACTTTCCAGTAGCGTATGATGGCTTTTGTTTGCAAAATTTGGGAAATTGGTCCATGTCTGGCAACGACATTGCCGGCCTGCATTCAGTTCATCGATACGCTTGTCCGGGTCAGTCATTTACAACGGGTGCCAAGAATCAAGACTTGTGGTTCTTGTATGCCAATGTCAACGTCTCGACGAAATGGTCACAATCCTGCACTGGCGATGCGCCCATGATTGCACCACCCGTCACGTTCCCACCGGCCACTGTCGTTCGCAACTTGGTCTATCCGTTTGACGAATATACCCTTTCAGCAGGTCCCAACGCCACCGTCGGTTGTCTACCAGAAATCAACATTGACCCCTATGGCTTCAAGATCTTCGTGCCTAAAAAAGCAGCGATCGTGCCGAGACCGGTCATCACGCGCCTTTCACCTGGTCATGACGCGCGCGTCTTGTCGACCGGTCAGGCAGATGGCCAGACGGTCTACTATGTCATTGAGTTTAGTGCCGAGATGAGCTGTGACTCGGTTGGCAAGGCTCTCACCATCAACTCGACGACACTGGATGGCACGCAGCCCAAGATTTCATCCTACCTCTGCTCGCTCTTCCCCTTCTCGCGACAGGCCAAAGTTGTTGGCGCACCCCCTGGTGTTTGGCAAATCAACGCCACCATCACTGGCGTCCGTGACGGTATCCATGAAGTTTCCATCGGCAAGGCACAGGCACAGGCAGCCACGGGTGGCTCAACCTTGGGCTTTGACCATGCACTCTTCCGTGTCGGTAAACTTGATAATCCCATGGTCTTCCCGCTCTCGTCCAATTACACCACCTCGGCCATTAAAAAAGCGAGCGGTGGCATGTTGACGATTGAGGCGAACGCTGCCGGTGCAGACTTGTGGCGCTACTCGCTGGATTGGGGCACCACGTGGTCCAACTGGACAGATTACGGCCCGGGTACCAAAAACATGCCGCCGACCAAGAAGTGGAAGGGTACCAAGGCGCAGCGCTGGCCGGGTGACCATGCCATCTTGCAGTATTGGTCGCGTATGGCTGGATCGAGCTCGCATCAACAACATGCTGATTTGAATGGACCTGGTGATCATCGCTCGTTCCCGCACATGTTCATCATGGGTCCCTTCAATGAGTGGGGTTATGATGCCGGTGCACGCAACAAGCTTGCTTTACAGAAATCAGGCAACTGGACGATTGGCTTTGTCTCTGAGGCGTACCCTTCAAAGTTGCAATTCAACGTTTGGGGAATCAACCCAGATGGCAACCCAGACGCATCCTTTGTCTATGGTACGTTGGAAAACTCGACGGCGATTGAGCGTGTGCCACCTTCATCGCTCGGTAGCAACATCTTCAACATTTCTACCGAACCGCCTTCGCCGTACCTGGGCTGGGAGTTGCAGCTCAATGACTTGACGCGACGCATCTACCTCAAGCCCAAGGGCAACTACATTGTCGCCATCATCATTTACTTCTTGTGTCTGTTTGTGCCACCCTTGACGGCACTGCTGGCTGCCTTTATCTTCAAGGGCTCCTTCTACTCCGTCAAGTTTAATCAAGAAGGTCGCTCCAACGTCCGCAGCTTTATCCCGTTGTTGCCGTTTAGCAAGAGCAAGAAGGAATCGGGCGATGAGTTTATGACGGACCCAGCCATCAATAGTCCAGCTCTTGGCGCCGGCGCGCTCGTGCCGGTCGGCGGCATGACCTATCAAAATGGCCCACGCAAGACGGTGTTGATCGCTACGCTCGAGTACAATATCGAAGATTGGGGCATCAAGATCAAGATTGGTGGATTGGGTGTCATGGCGCAACTCATGGCCGCCAACCTCAAGCATCAGGATCTCATCTGGGTCGTGCCTTGTGTCGGTGACATCAATTATCCAGAAGGCGAGTATCACCCGCCAATGGAAGTCAAGATTCTCGATCAAATCTACCAAATCAACGTCTCGACGCACGTCTTCAACAACATCACCTATGTCTTGCTCGACGCGCCCGTGTTTAGGCGACAAACGACCATTGAGCCCTACCCGGCCCGCATGGACGATCTCGAGTCTGCCATCTTCTACTCGGCTTGGAACCAGTGTATTGCCGAGACGGCTCGCCGATTCCCAGTTGATTTGTACCACATCAACGATTATCACGGTGCCTTGGCGCCACTCTACCTCTTACCGGATCTTTTGCCTTGTGCACTCTCGCTTCACAATGCCGAGTTTCAAGGTCTTTGGCCGTTGCGTACGCCAGAAGAGCGCGATGAAGTGTGTGCCGTTTACAACATCTCGCCGCGTCTTTGTCAAAAGTATGTGCAATTCGGTAACGTCTTCAACTTGCTTCACGCCGGTGTCTCTTTCCTGCGTATCCATCAAAAGGGCTTTGGAGCCGTTGGTGTCTCGACCAAGTATGGTAAACGATCTTGGGCGCGATACCCGATTTTCTGGGGTCTCAAAAAGATTGGCAAGTTGCCTAACCCGGATCCGACGGATACTGCCGACATTGGTGCACCGACTGTCAAGAATGGCAAGGTGGTGCCGAACGCCAACTTTGAAGAGAACCGCAAAAACTTGAAGCGCGATGCACAAGAATGGGCTGGTCTTCGCGTCGACCCGACGGCTGACTTGCTTGTGTTTGTTGGACGTTGGTCGATGCAGAAGGGTATTGATCTCATTGCAGATATCGTGCCGACGCTTGTCGAGGAATTCAACGTCCAAGTCATCTGTGTCGGACCCATCATTGATCTCTACGGTAAATTTGCAGCCGAGAAGCTGGCACGATTGATGGAAAAGTACCCGGAGCGCGTCTACTCGCGACCCGAGTTTACTGCCTTGCCGCCTTACATCTTTTCTGGTGCCGACTTTACCCTCATCCCTTCGCGTGACGAGCCGTTCGGTCTCGTGGCTGTCGAATTCGGTCGCAAAGGTGCGCTTGGTATCGGTGCCCGTGTCGGCGGTCTCGGTCAAATGCCCGGCTGGTGGTACACTGTCGAGTCGAGCGCCACAACCCATTTGCTCTCGCAATTCGAATCGGCTTGTCGACAGGCGCTCTCGTCCAACGAAAAGACACGTGCTTTGCTTCGTGCCAAGTCAGCGTTGCAGCGTTTCCCGGTGCAGGAATGGATTCAGCGATTGGACGCTTTGCAAGCGGGTTGTATCAAGATGTGCAAGAAGAAGACTGGTGGCAATGCCAAGAACCGTGGCTCTGTCTATTCGCTCTTCCCACCCGAGTCGACCGCGAGCGTGTCTAACCTCGGCATGCACCAAAACAATTCGCAAGTCAACTTGCCGCCTGGATTTACCAATATGCCCAACGCTTCTTCACCCGTCATCTCCATCCCAGACGAACAACGCACACCCGAGCAATTCTCACAAGCCCACTTCAATGCTGCTGCGCCACACGAGCCTGGTCAACCAACCGATCCGTATGCAGCCGGTGCCAATTTGCGCCGTCAGCTCTCACTTGGCTCGCGCCGTGGCCCCGGTCACCGTACCGAGCCACAGCAGGCGTTGCCGCGTGATGTCAACGGCGAGCTCATTGCGATTGATGAAGAAGACATGTTTGAGTCGGATCAAGAAGGCGAGCTTCACCCTGATCAAGTTCGTGGTGCTTTCCGTGGCTATGGCGGCTTTGGATCGCCGAGCGAGGATGGCTATGAGTCTGAGGATCAATTTGACCCGCAGCGCAGTACCATGTACGAGACGATGGATGATGATTCCGTGCGCGAGGGTGCTCGTGGATTCTATGGTCACTCGAACGCGAGCTCGTCCATGTCGCTCTCACAGATGGCCTATGGTCGCCGTCGATCGGTGGTGGGTGAATTTGCTTCGCCACCGCAGACGCCGCCCATGTCGCCTTCGCTTGGCAACTCGCAGCGCAACTTGATTCGCAACGGCAATGATTCGCGCCTGTCGCTGGCCAGTGTCATGACTGGATCGCACGGCAAGGACTTCTCGCTCAACAAGCTGCAGGAACGCTTCACCGATGAAGACGGCATGTGTTTGCGTGCCTTTTCTTCAGAGTTGCGTGATTTGAACCCCAAAAACTCAAAGCACGAGCTCTGCATTGAAGAATACCTCATCAAATCTGAAAAGTCCTTCTTTGTCGACATTAAGAATGAAAAGCTCGGTTTCAAGCCCAAGGTCAAAAAGGGCGAGTTTTCACGACGCGGCTCGCTCGAGTCGTCGCGTGCTTCAAGCTTCAGCGGTGACACGCATGGACCTCAACGCGACCTTGGTAGCCCGGAATCTTCGTACCACCCGCACTCGCCATTGTTTATGGACCCCAAGCTGCGCGGCGTGTCTCGCTTTATGCAGCGCGCTCTCGGTGACTGGCCCATTTACACGATTTTCCTTGCGATTGGTCAAATTCTTGCCGCCACCTCGTACCAGCTCACCTTACTCTCGTCGTCCACCTCGCAATCGGCAGCGCAGCTCTATACGATTGGTATTGTCTTTATGTTTGCGACGGTCTTTTGGTGGACCATGTACCGACTTTTGCCCGCCGTCTGGTGTCTCTCGGCGCCGTTTGCCTTTTACATGGTGGCCTTCTTCCTGATTGGTTTGCCTGGCTTTTCAGCTCTGTATGATGCACGCGACTGGATCAACGCCGTTGGTACGTGGTTCTATGCAATCGGCTCCGCTTCTGGATCGCTCTTCTTTGCCCTCAACTTTGGTGATGAAGGTGGTGCCAGTACACAAACGTGGATTGTCCGTGCGTGCTTTGTGCAAGGAACGCAGCAGATTTGGGGTTCAGCACTTTGGTACTGGGGTGAAAAATTGACCAAGGATACCTCGGATGAGACCTTGGCTGGTGCCACGCAGCAGACTGAGATTGCTGTCACAGGTATTGTGTTTGTGCTTTCGGCATTCATGGCCGTGACGGGTTTCTTGCTCGCAAAGGGTCTACCGGACTACTACCGTCAATTGCCTGGTCGCATTCCTGCCTTTTACATCTCGCTGGTGCGTCGCAAGTTGGTGCTCTGGTTCATGGTTGCAACGGTCTTGCAAAACTACTGGCTTTCGACCTTGTACGGCCGCTCATGGCGTTATCTATGGAGTTCGCCTTACATCAACACGGGTGTCGTCTTTGCGCTTGTCATTGTCTTCTTCCTCATCATCTGGGGCATCATTCTCTGGTTCCTCTCGGTGCTGTCCAAGACTCATTCCTGGATGATTCCCGTGATTGGTGTTGGTCTCGGTGCGCCGCGCTGGGCTCAAATGCTCTGGGCTACGTCGAATGTGGGACAAGCGATGCAATGGGCCGGTCAAGCTGGACCATACCTCGGTCGTTGTCTCTGGCTCTGGCTTGGTGTGCTCGATGCCATTCAAGGTGTCGGTATCGGCATGTTGCTCTTGCAAACATTGACGCGTGCGCATGTTGCAACGACGCTGATGGCCGGTCAAATGCTTGGTGCTGTGGCCATGCTGGTGGGTCGTGCTTCGGCGCCGAACGCTATTGGTCCTGCGGATACGTTCCTGGACTTTGCGACATGGACGCCGTCGGATGATGGAGCGGCCATCTTTGCAAGTGTGAGTTTCTGGCTCTGCTTGTTTTGTCAGATTGTGATTTGCATTGGCTACTTGGTGTTCTTCAGGAAGGAGCAGCTCTCGAAGCCTTAGGCTTCTTGTCTGTTACTGCCAAGTGGATCACGAACACAATCATGAATGGATGCAGGCAATCGGCTTGTCGGCATCGCTATACATTACTAGCTTATTTGTTGCGCTTCATGTTGCTTATTTGTTATTGCGGCTGTCTGTAGAATACAGCATGCTTAGATACATTCTATAGATGATGTTTCTTTGCTTCCTTTTAGGCTTCTACTTTGACTATGAGCCTGACCAGGTGGACCTGAGGTAGACTAAGGTGGTGCGGTGCCTTTCTCTCATTTCTTGGCGCTCGGCTCTTTTCTCTTTCTTTCTTTCGAGTTCCGCTTTGACAGCTGCCGCCTCAAATCCCGATCTAGATTCGTTTTCTTCTTAGCCAAATCTCTGCCCAAGTGCCCAGGTGTGTTTAGGACAACGACGCGCTTAAAAGAGATATCGCACTGCCAAGGCTTCATCGAGCTAGCATATCAAGGCTTCAATCAGACGGCCCTTCATTAGACAACACATCAGCTAGACATTCACATCATCATGAGCGCAGCAGACTACTACAACAACAAGCCAACCCAGCCTCAGGCCACCTACGCCGCGCCTCAAGGCGGGCCTTCTTCATTTAGCGGCCAGCAGCAGCAGCAGCAGCAGCCTGGCGCAGACCAGCGCGGCCTCTTCTCTCACAACCAGCAACAGCAGCAGGTATGTCCCTCTTCTTCTAGCTCATGCGCGCAAGGCCATCATTGCTACATTGCGCCTTTGCGCTATTGCGCCAATCGCATGCCTATCAGAAAGCAACCTGAAACTAATGACACTAGGCTTACCCATCTCAAGGTTACCCTCAGCAGCAACAAGGCTACCCACCTCAGGGCTACCCGCAGCAACAACCCTATGGTCAACAACCTGTCTATGTCCAGCAGCAACCTATGAAGCAGAATGGCGGTGGCGGCGTTGCTGCTGGTGCCGCTGGTGGTTGTTGCGCCGCGCTCTTGTGTTGCTGCGCTGCAGAGGAATGTGTCGAATGCTGCTTGTAAGTCGCCTTCTTTGAATGTGCTTGTGAAGCAGAGTTTGCTAATGCGTGTTTTAGGCTTTGCTAGCGTGTCCATCGTGGTTTGGCGTTGAGCATCCCGGTGTAGTTTACAACCCTTTTGCCTTCTTGAGCTGCTGTCCTTGCCGAATGATTGTGCAAGTGGTATGCTATACATACATCATCTACATTGACCTTCGATCACTCTTCCAAAATACGCAGTGCGGCCTCAAGTTTTCGAACAGCGACCGGATCACCTTCACCCTTCCCGCTTCGCTGATCCTGTCCATCGCCTTGATCCACTGTTCGTCTTGTCGAATGCGCAACATGCGCTTGTAACGCAGGACCAGCACCAGAAGCACTCATAGGTCGATCCAACTGCGCAAGTGCCCGCTCAAACCGTTCCCTCAATAACCGCGTCTGTGGCGACTCCATCTCCTGCATCGCTCTTCGCACCAACGGCGACGTGGCACTTTGACTTGAACTCGACGGTGACATCTGCTGTGTTTGTTGCGGGCCGCCCAAGATTGCTAAACGTCGATGTGTCGTGGGACTACCGACCGGGCTTGATAAAGGTGCTGTAGCTGTACTACGTGACATGGCTGTGACGGCTGCCGCGGTGGCAATGGCACCTGCTGCGACAGAGGTGGCACGACGTGGAATGCCTGAGACAGCTGAACGCGCCGATGCCGGCGTTTCTATTGCAGGCACCGTCGCTTGATTTGGTGAAAAATGAAGACGACGCGGTTGCATGCCTTCGTCTGGCAGGCACAGGCTTTTGGCTGTACTCGCAGACAAGTCTATTGCGGCTACCGGTGAGACTATCCGCGATCGCGTGCCACTTTGAACACGTTTCAAGGTTGCTGTTGCAGGGGAAGCCAATTTGGCGGTCGCAGGTTGCGATGGCGACGCTGGGGTGGGGTCGATCCAGTCATGACCCACACTGTGCGGCGATGCCGTCAGTTGTGTCGATGGGATCCGGATCCGCGTCGGTCGTTGCGGTGTGGAAGGAGCAACGGGTGATTGCGTGTTTGTCGGCAGAATGGACGGGATGAGGGAGCCTGCTGAGTAGGGCCGGGGCGAAAATGGTCGTTCTTCTTCAAAGGGCAATGCAAGACCTGGTTTGACAGTGGTAGCCTGGGGAAGGCTATTCCTTGTTGCCGGCTGAAGAGAGGGGATCTTGGTCGCTTGCATCTGCGTCTGCTGTGCATCACGATGCCAGAGAGTCGATGAACGGACAGAAGCAGGCACAGGCGGTGGAGGCCGTACATCTTGACGTCGATATTGTCCCACTGACACACTGAATGGCTGTAGCAGATTCTCAGGCATCGACTCACGTCGCCATCGTTCAGATTCCGGTCCTGGTTCACGTTCCTCGCCTTCGAGGACAAATTGACCCAGTGTCGGACTCGCCACATCTGAAGCGAAGGTCGATGCACCTGCCGTCAAGGGCGGTTCCTGCTGCTCTGAAGCTGTGGCGGCAGCACGCTCCAACTCTGCAAACGAGATCGTCCCTTGCAGCTCCAGGTTGAGACCATCTCGATACTCACGCGCTAAATCAGCCAAGAAGTCTGGCATTTGCGCGCTATCAGGTCGTGAAGGCCGTGGCGGTGCAAGATGCAGCGTTTCTGTGATGGCGGGCAGTGTCCTGGCACGCTCATGCGCCTGCCGGATATCGAGATGAAGGCGCTGCAGCTCCCTGACTTCATCATGCCGGTCTTCGTCGACCTGATTATGATAGCTTCTGGTAGGACGCAAAGGTGCTTCTCTTGCGACACTCTCAGATAGGTTGTCAGAGGCGTCTCCTGGGTCAGCCAGCGACTCTGTCGCAGCCCGCTGTCGGCGTGCTTTGACCACCGCAATCGAAGACCGCGCTCGGAACAAACGCGAGTCCATCTCGTCAAGCTTGATTTTGGCATTTTCAATAGCTTGTTCTGCAGCGAGCGAAAGGGAAAAGGGCGTCATGAGCTCGGGTCGACCAAAGTCATCATCGCGCATGACGCCGATGCGATTGGTAAGTGAGCGTGATGAGAGCGAAAGAAAGTAGGAGCGTTCAAGATATATACAGCGTCTTGGTAATGAGGGCGCGCTTGCTGGTTTTGCAGATTCAAAATAGGAAGTATTGTAGCATGACGAGGCTGCTATAAGGGTGGCGGGTAAGAGTTGCGTAGACATGTGCCTGAGCGCGGCGACATTGATCTCGCGAAGAGGAGGGAGGAGGCGTGCGACAAATGACCAGAAAATTATTGGAAAGTTCAACGACCAGAGACTCATAGTTGGAGCAAGAAGCCCTTGACATTGCATAGAAGCTTCAATCATGGTCGCAGTTAAGAGAAAGGCAGTTGTCGGCGATGTTCAGCCGAATGCCGACGCCAAGAAATCTAAGCCAATGCGCACATCGGCTGGAGTCTCAAATAAGAGCGAGGTCGAGGACGAGTCTGAAGATGATTTAGACATGTCGTCGGACGAGAGCATGAGCGAGGCCTTGAGCGAGAGTGACGAAGAGGGCCAAGGCCAGTCAGTTTCAGAAGATGGCAACCATGCAGAAGGCGCACAAGATGGCACGAGCGGCAGTACAGCGCGCGAATCGCATGCCAAGCAGAAACAAGAGCTTCAAGCGCGCAAGGCTGCCAAACCGCATGCAGACATTACGGCGCGTGCAAAGGGACTCTGGTCACAGCTCAACCGGAAGAAAGTGCCTAAGGCAGAACGCCAAAAGATCATTCAAGAACTCTTCAACGTCATCAAAGGCAACGTCGTGGACATTATCTTCAAGCATGATGCCAATCGTGTCGTGCAGGCGGCCTTCAAGTATGGCAGCAACGAACAGCGGCTCGTCATCTTGACTGAGCTTCAGGGCAAGATTGTTGACCTCTCGAAGAGCACCTACTCCAAGTTCTTGGTCGTCAAGATGCTTCTCTATGGCAACGCCGAGGTCCGCGAGCGCATCCTCTCGGAAATCCATGGCAATGTACGCAAGCTCATCAAGCACAAAGAGGCAGCCTACGTCGTCGAAGATGCTTTTCGCGATTACGCCACACCAGCACAGCAGGAGATACTTTTGTCTGAGCTCTATGGCGCAGAATACAGCGTCTTTGCAACAGCGAATCAAAAGCCGCTTGCCGAAATCTTGGCCGAATCACCGGAAAAGCGCGATCTCATCCTGCGCAATCTATGGGAGTCCATCAGCGCGTCCATCAAGAAGGGTTCGATTGGCTTCACATTTATTCACCGCGCATTGCTTGTTTATCTCAACAACTGTAGCGCAACAGAACGTCTCGAGGCGATTGAGACGGTGCGTGAGCTTGTGCCAGAGTTTGTTCACACGCGCGATGGTGCCGAGGTCGCCGGTCTCGTGATTGCACAAAGCACAGCCAAAGACAGGAAGCTCATCATGAAGGCACTCAAGCCGCATCTGCCTAGTGCCATGCGCGATGAGTTCGGCTGGATGGCTGTCGTGGCCCTCTACATGTGTGTCGACGATACTGTTTTGCTCAACAAGGCCATGACACCGGAAATCAAGTCGAAGCTGTTGACGCTGCTCGAGGACAAGCATGCTCGCAAGGTATTTCTCTACGTTCTTGGCGGCTGCCAGGCACGCTACTACAATGCCAAAGAAATGGCCTACTTTGCTCCCATTCAAAAAGAAAAAGCAACCACGAGTAAAAAAGAGGACGGCGTACGGCAGCGCGAGGCGGCAGAGTCCATCTCGCCATTGCTCGTCAAGGCCTTGGCAGCGAATATGGAAGACATGCTGGCAGATCCAGCTGCGGCGCCCCTCGTGCTTGAAATTATGCTACATGCTACTGAGCAGCCCGAGGCGGCAACAGAGAAGCTGCTCGACCTCCTGCGACAAGCCCCGACTCGGCCCGACCTTATCAAGGAGCACACGCCGCGTATGCTCAAGTCGCTCGTGCAAGGCGGCTTCTGGAACACGCAAACTAAGTCGGTCGATGTCTCATCGATACAGCCTGCCGACGCCTTTGCGAAAAAGTTTGCGCCCCTCGTTGCTGAGGAGGTGGTTTTCTGGACATCAGGCCAGTGCTCCTTTGCAGTCGTGGCTTTAGTGGAAACTTTGTCAGCCGACTCAGCTGAAGTACAAGCGCTTCTGAAAGCGCTTCGCAAGCATCGTGCTTCAATCGAGAAGGCTGCAGAGGCTGGGAACAAAGGGGCACGTATGTTGCTCAGCAAGTTGTAGCGTTAGCATTCATGTGTCACGACACGACCCGTGATGTAGCTTCAACTGCTTCTGGTTTCATTTCCGTATCTTTTTGCTGTCCGGGTAGCTCATATGTCTCCTGTAGCAGGTGATCTTCCTTGCTATGCGAACGAGGCGCTCATTATTTGTGCAAACTTAGGTAATTGGTAGCAGAATTTCGCGCACGCTGCACCCACTTGCAATCGGCAATCCAAATCAACCCTAGCCTCCTGATGTGGCACTCGGGCCAAGGAGCCTAACAGCTACAAACGTTCATGCTCATCTGTTAGCAATGAGGAGGGCGGTTCAAAGCAGACAGGAATGACTGTCATGAGCTTTCGATGCAGGTTCATGCGCTCTTACGAGCATGCAGGCCAGGGCGCCGTGTTGCCGATCATCTTATTACACTCGCGTCACAACGTCATGTGATGCAACCTCGGTCAGAGCATCAATTGCTCCAGCCATCTAGCCAGTCAAAAATCAGGAGATTTGGAAACTACTGACAAGGTCCCTTTCTTCTGCTAAATGTCGCAGCACAGTCACTAGCTCGCTCGACTTCTCAGCTCAGCTGATCAGCTGTTCTGGTAGGCTAAGCGTAAGTTCAGCTGGGAGTTCTAACTGTATGAGGCCTCTTTGAAGCCGATGTCGCATCCGGATCCTCGTATGTGACAAGCACAAATTTTGCCCCTGAAATTGCCACGCCAGGCAGCATTTTCTCTCAGTATCTTTTGCGCCCTGAAGTCGCAAGTGAAATTCTCGCAGTCGCGGACGTGCCACGTCTTCACGGAGAAGTCTTATAAGGGGCCTGGGTCTTCCTGTCACTCTTCATCGAACGTCGCGATCAGCAGCTTGGATGACTCCGTTCAGGATTTTGTTCGCCACCATCGCGCTTTCGCTTGGCCCGTTCACAACAAGCGCTGTAGACGACCTGTCAAACAACTGCCTGGAACTCAGCATGGAAACACACTGGCTAGTCGACATGAAGAATGACGGCAAGGACCCAACTGGCAACCAAGAGTATGAGTGCAACCAAGGACTACTGTGCCAGGGACAGAACAGGTTGGTGGGTTATATTCAGACACCCCTCCGTTGGCACTTCGATCAGTACATGGAATACCCTGATGCATGTCAATTAGATGTTAAGCAGACCTGTGCACTTCACACGCGATTTACACTCGGCTCGGGAGTGAGTATCACAACTTGTTATTGCCCCGAATTCAACGTTTTGAAGCACTTCAAGTCGAGCGGCTACGTCTCAGACCCGCGCTCGCGCACCACGGTCCCGTGCGATGGCAAATCAATCATAAAACGACTGTCAGAGCGCGGGTTCCACAATGTCATGGTTCAAAACCAAAATGCGCCATGTTCGCCAAATGCCAAAAGCAACCTATACACGTGTGAAGTCAGGGGTATACCTTTGAATAAAACTGACAAATCTGTCTTCTACGAAATTCTCGAAATGTACCCCCCGCCACCGAGAAACACGAATTATGGGTACTTCAAGACTCCCACTTACGCGGACGACGACAACAACCAAGAATACTAAGTCAGACTCACTCTCGATTTGGAAAACAGCGACATCCCTCTTCGATCAAACGAAGAACAACAGAGACAAAAATCCTTTTTTTAAATCTCGTAGATTGCCTTTCCCTTCTCGTTGCTTGTTCCAGTGAGTTGAATTGGCTGCCGCCATCTCGAGCGGTGCGGGCAGCGAACATTTTGAACGCCATAAGGTCATCGCTGTGCTTCAGATGACACGATCCGACAGCGGAATGGGAAATTTCCACAGTCCCTCGCTCGAATCTATGTGTCAAGCGTACGCTCCATATGCCGTGTATACTGCTTGGCTTTTGAAAAAGTGGTATGGCTAGACAGTTGCGTCTCGGTCTTTACAATCTGCCAATCGCAAGATTGCATTTCATTTGATGTTGTGCGGTCGTGAACCGTTTAGCACTGTAGCTAGAATATCAGTGTGTAATAATATTTACAAATATCAGAAGCAGATCGTGAACGGTACAGTAGACCAACCGACTCAGGCTGTCGCAGCTGAAGCCGGGATATCGCCCGAAGAAGATTGCTTGACTGCTTGTGGCGCTTCGCGATGTTCAAGACCTTGGTCCTTGACGAAGAAACAACCAAGCAGACACAGAGCGAGGAGCGGTACATAGATGTAAAACACGACCTTTGCTGCTCTTTCATAGACTTCCAGCACTTCGTCAATCTGTTTGACGGTCAGACCGGATAGATTTGGAAATTCATATGCCGAGGCTGAAGAGATACCAAGCTCGCTTGGCAGGCCTTGCTGGATAAATCGCTGGGAGATGGCCGCGATACCGGCGAGACCGATGGCACCACCAAGAGCACGAAGAAAGCTTCGATTAGAAATCACCACAGCACGTTGCGACTTGAGGCATTGCGCCTGCAGCGCCACAAGAGTCGGCTGAAAGACCATGCCAATGCCAGAGCCCGTGATGCACAGGATGAGTGCCATGCCCCAGATCGGAAAGGTTCGTGAAAAGAGACAGGTGAGGCCTTGACCGAGCGTCCATAGGAAGAAGCCAGTCCAGATTACCTCGCCGTAGCGCTCGCGTCGTGAAATATACTGACCAGATAGAATGGAGGCAATCATTTGGCAGCCTGGAACCGGTAGCATCAGGCACGCCGAGACGAGGGGCGAGAGGCGCAAGGCGTTTTGGAAAAAGACTGGCAGAAAATACATTTGCGAATAGTAGCAGGCGCCAAAGAGAATATTTTGAATCAAAAGTGATGCAACCGGCGGGCGTTTGAAGAGTGAAAGCGGCATCATAGGCAACACAGCAACGCGCCATTCGACATAGATGAAGGCCGCAATCGCCAGAGAGCCGAGAACGAGCATAGAAATCACCATAGGTGATTGCCATTCAAAGTACGCGCCGCCGCCCGAGATGGGAATCAAGAGCAAGATGATGCCGATGGAGCTTGTCAGGAGGCCACCATAATCGATCAAACGGAATTTGGCCACCATGTCACCCGATGGCATATTGTTGGGCAAGATAGTGTAGGCAATACCGGCACAGCATGTCGCAGCGGGAGCGATGACCCAGAAGAACGCACGCCAGGTTGCATGGGTCACGACAGCAGCTGCAAGGAAGGGCCCGATCAGGTTGCCTGCACCAATGGCAGCGCCAATGATTCCTTGATAGAGGCCGCGGTCCTTTAACGTTACACTATCAGTCAGCAATGTTTGCCAGTATCAAGGGACAATTTACCTGTCCGAGATAATCATCATCGTAAGAGCTTGGATACCACCGCCAGCAACACCTGCCACGCCGCGAAAGAAGTAGAGCATCGGACCATTTTGTGCAAAGCTGCAGATGAGATCTGAAAAGGCAAGCATGAGAACTACTGTGATATAGACCACCTTGCGACCAAAGATGTCACTGAGCCGGCCATAGAGAACTTGAAAGGCGACCGAGCCAATGATGGCCGAAGTCGCCGCCCAAGAGATGGTTGCACCAGTGTTGAGATCTCGTCCAATAGCGGGGAACAAGAGACCCACGCCAGCTTGGTCGACGAAGCACAACACTGAACTGAAGGACATGGCACATAATAGAATGATGAGCTTGTTCTTTGGCAGAATCATGGACTGGTCGTGCAAGACCGGCTCCGCGTTCACTTGCACTTGATGAACAGCAACGGTCGCATCCTTTTCTGAAACAGTCTCGACGTGTCCAGTCATGGTTGGTGTCTTCTTCTATATGCAAAAGTAGCTGTGGCAGCGAGAAGAGCAATATATACAGCGGCTCGAGGGGGTTCTCTATGTCGATCGTGACTAGAGAAGGCGGGGCTCTTCCAATTGCGATGCGCAGGAGACCGCGACAGGAATACCGATACGCATAGCGAAGCCCGAAGTATTCTTCAGCTATAGCAAGACAGCTGCAGTAAAAGGACGTGTTTGGTGGAGCTTGAGGGCCCGGTCGGCTGAATTGAGGCTGTTTGCCGGCCTTCGCTAAATCTTGCTCTCAAAATCGGAAAATGTTTCCGAGCAGGCGGGATCTCTGCCGCCACGCCCACTTTAGTTACTGCAGGCTTCAGCCTGCAGCCTGCACGGCCCTGAAGGCATCGCCAGGTTCACCGCGAATCAGGTTGTCCATTCACATGATCCTGCAAGAACTTTGCGCTGGGCCCGACCAGAGACCTGCGCCGACCTCTGTACACTGTGGAGCAGGGTCTGGACAAAATACAATTTATCACAATCGGGCCGAAAGAGACAACATTGGGAGTTATATGATTGTCGCGATGAACGGTCAATGCAACGTAGGCCACCTTAACAGTCAATGTGTACATCAGATTAAGCCTACTCAGCTCATCGCAGGAACATAATATCTGTAACCCAACAGTCAGTGTCTCGCAAGAAGGTCAAATCATGAGCCTGCGAAGCCCGTTTGTGCCATTGAGTAGCTTGACACCTGTTACTGGACAGCTGCCGTATTGCTCCACCCACTTGTAACCACACACATAGCACACCACATAGCCAGTCTGCAAGGCCGTTGGGTTCACAATCGGTTTGGCACAGATGCGACAGTTTTTCGTACCGGAACTTGTCTTGTCGTCGCCTGCTACTGTTGACGTTGGCGGCGGAGGTGCAGGCAAGTCCACGTTGGAGCTTGTTTTGCGTGCCAGCTGAGCGGCAAAGTCCGACTGACTCCACCATTCGAGAAATTTTAGAAAGAAGATGCCCAAGGGCAGGAGATGCTTGAGCGTGTTGAACAATCGCGGAATCAAGACGCGGCTAAATGCCAGCGGCGACAAGGATGAGTTGGGCGGCAAAGCCATAGGTGCAGAGGAGGCATCTTCAATGCGACGATAATCCTGGCCATCGAGCCGTCGAATACGTTGTCTCAAAAAGGCGTGTGTAAAGGTGTGGTATTCAGACGACCCAAACATGTATGCCAAGCTAAAGTAGAGCGATGACAGATGGTAGACGGCGGTGATGCTCGGATACGATGCCTTGAAGAGCTTCTTGAATGCCAAACGTACGCGCTGTTGGGCCGTAGCAGCAGTCGGAAGCTCCTCCACACGACGACGCGAGATGCCTTGCGTGACTTGGTCTTGCGCGCCATAAATCTCGTACTGCTCATCAAGCTTGCCCTTGACGTAAGGGATGCCAACCAGCAGAGCGATGGCCCAGATGCGATCGCGCGTTCGAAGAGAAACCATCTTTGAGAGCATATCGGGCGCCCCAGAGGAAATTCGGCCGAGCCGCTTGACGCGAGGCGCACGCTCGCGCTTCAGCCCGTAAAAGTTTTCTGTAAACGTGCCTCCGAAATGGGTCAGAAAGTGGTTTTCAATCAGAATCATGAGTCCTGCGTAAAGCTCATCTGAGGAGTTGGCAATGCGAAGAAGATAGCGCGGGTAGCGTTCTGCGTAAAAGACGAGAATGTAGCGGATAGCTGGTTGGAGCAAATCTCGTAGCTGATCTTGGGCGATGAGCTCGAATAGCGAGGGACGGCTCGAGTCCATTGAGGACAGATTTGATAAGAAGTCCATCTCGTAGAAACTTGGCTAGCTGTCTAGCTGCTATTGAAGTTCAAATCAGTAAGCAGTGTGTCTAATCTAGGTATTTTGTGTGTCGTTGCAGTTGCGGAGTGTTGGTCAAATCACGAGCAAGAAGCACGAAGGACAGTGCTGTGTGCGTCCAAGGGCTCTTGTGCGTATCAGGTCTGAAGAGTCAAGACGAGCAGATCAACTGAGCCATTGTCTGACCCTAAAGACCTTAATTCGCAATCTCGAAATTGTGACTTGCTATGTCTTACGGCAGTCTGTCTCACGGTCTTCTCGTCCTGTCGCGCGACGATAGACCGAAGCGCTTGAGCATTATTTGAGCATCGAGGACAAGTAGCGATCCTCGGTGCCCCTCAGTCTTGTTAAGTGAGCCTGCCCAAGATGGAGAACCGGGCACTCGATCGACCGAATGCTTTGGTTTTTAAGCAAGTCTTGCACGCTTACGAAACAAAGCAGTACAGCAAAGGCGTCAAGCTGGCCGACCAAGTGCTCAAAAAGTTCCCCGGCAATGGCGAGACATTGGCTATGAAGGGCCTTATTCTAACGCATATGGACAAGCGTGAGGACGGTTGGGAGTGTGTACGGAAAGGCGTGCGGCAAGACCTCAAGTCACATCTTTGTTGGCACGTCTACGGCATGCTTTATCGCACAGATCGCAATTGGGAGGAAGCTCTCAAGTGCTATACTCGGGCCTTGTCTCTGGATCCTTTCAATCAAGTTATTTTGCGCGATCTGGCTGTGATTCAGTCTCAATTGCGACTTTATCCAAGCTTGTGCGAGTCTCGAAAGGATCTACTCAAACGCGGCCCAGATCAAAGAGCCAATTGGACAGCCTATGCCGTGGCACTCTTTCTCAGCAAAGACTACAAGGCTGCCGAAACGGTCCTTGACGACTATGAGAAGCAATATCTACCGGTCAAGCCGCTCAACAATGCAGAACACAGCATGACAACACTCTTTAAAAATACCGTCATTGCCGCTTCAGGTGACTATGAGCGTGCCCTTGCGCATATTCGCGCAGCGGATACTCAAATTCTGGACAAATTGGAAGTTCAGGAACGGATAGCACGTTATCAGCTCAAGCTAGGTCAATTTGAGCAGGCTGCGGAAACGTTTACGGCGCTGATGGATCGGAATCCAGACCGACATGCATACTACGGCCAGCTTGAGCAGGCTCTGCGACTACGTGATGCTGATGATCGGATACAGGATCATCAGAAACTGCAAAACCACTATCTGATGCTACAGAAACGCTATCCAAAGTCGACGACGGCACGGCGGCTGCCACTTGATTGGCTCGAGGGTGACGCTTTTCACGATGCGGCCGATGTTTACTTGCGCAACTTGCTTCACAAAGGTGTTCCTTCGACATTCGCCGACATCAAGGCTCTCTATCGCGATTCTGCAAAGGCGGACACGATTGAAAAGATTGTCGAGAATCTAGTCAACGAGCTCAAAATGACACCTTTAAATGCGCAGAGCAACGGTCATACAACGGATAATGTGCCAACATCTCTTCTCTGGAGCTACTACTTTTTGGCGCAATCTTACGATCATCGCCGCAAGCTTGATCAAGCCATGGCGCAAATAGACGAGGCAATTGCGCATACACCGACACTTGTTGAACTTCACTTGACGAAAGCGCGTATTTTGAAGCATCAGGGTAAAGTGCAAGAGGCTGCCGATCAAATGAATCAAGCACGTGAACTCGACCTGCAAGATCGCTTCATCAACACGAAATGCACAAAGTACTTTTTGCGAGCCGATCAGAATGCCGAGGCCATCAATGCCATTGGCTTGTTTGCCAATACGACCCTAGGCGGTGGTGCCATTGGCGATCTTCAGGAGATGCAGTCGTTGCAATTTCTTGTCGAAGACGGTCTCTCGTACCTTCGACAAAACTACCTCGGCCTCGCCCTCAAACGGTTTGAAAGTGTACGTAAAGTGATCGACACCTGGTCAGACGACCTTTACGATTTCCATTCTTACTGCTTCCGCAAAGCATCGGTCGATGCCTATGTCGCCGCCCTGACCTGGGCAGAAGGTGTCCACGCCTCGCGACGATACAAACGTGCTTGCAACGGTGCTGTGCAGGCATTGCTCTTATTACACGCGCATCCAGAGATGAAGTTGGGCCCACTTGAATCGGCAGAGCAAGGCGATGCTGAGCGTAAAAAGGAAAAAAAGCGTTATCAAAAAGTCAGGGCGCGGGTTGCAAAAGATGCCACCAAGGAGCCTGAGAAGAAGGACGATATCAATGCGCGTAAGCTGGATCAAGATGCCGTGGGTGATAAATTGGCAGCGACATCGACGCCGCTTGAGGATGCCGTCAAGTGGATTAAGCCCTGGATGGCGTCAGCGCCGCGAGATGCTGAGCCACATGCGCTGTTGGTGCGTGTCTATGTTACGATGGGCAAGGTGGAGCTTGCACTGGATGCATTGAGCAAGAGCGAGTCACTAGGTCTGGATGCGGCGAAGCGGGCTGAGCTTGTGCCAGTCGTACAAAAGGCTGCTTTACATGCAGAGCAGAGCGATGCAATCAAGGAGAAGCTCGAAAACCTCTTGGCTTAGATGAGCAGTCTGCTATAGACATGGCTTGGTTCCTCCAAGATAGCCTTTACTAGAGTGACCTAATCTAATTTCCTCTTGATGTGTCTCTTGCCAGTAATTCGAGCTTATCGAAGGAAGATCGGAACCACCGCTTGTGACTCTTGAAGCCAAATTCTCCGTGTCCAGCAAGTCTCAGGCAGCTGAGCCTGGACCTGGATCCGGAGAGCGTACGGTATCCGCGACTGCACGCATACCGTCCTTGTCGGCAACTTGCGCCGAGCCGACTGCAGACGCCGCCGGAACGGCTGCAATTGTAGGCTGCTTCTATTTCTTTGACGGCTGAGGTCTGAATCTGCGGCCTGATGTAGGAGAGTAGCTCGTACTGACGAAAGGCGGGCGTCGTCTTGATTTCTGCCGGAGCTTGAGCTCTGCCTTGTACTCTGGCGTCTCTCGATCTTGTGCGAAGCAGTCATACTTACGCGCTTGCCTTTCTTCACATGTAGGAAGATTTGGAGAGCGTGATCGCTTCCGTGTGGGAGCTTGGCCCATCGAGATGAAATCCAAGGTTGCCTTCCAAGGTTCCAAGGTTTGCGTTGATTTGGGCGTTCATCTAGGTAGGTAAGTCTTAGTCTCTCCTCACGCGACTGGACGCGACGACCTGCACTCTTTTCGCGCCATCCTTTGCCAGACTTGGTCATCAATTGTCGCGAGCTGCTGTTTGACACTTTAGACAATGCTGACTCTGCTTGATTGCTCTTACAACCTTCCAAGTAGCTGGCAGATGACTGATGGCTTCCCTTGGAGCTTCTACTAGCTATAAGTGGCGGCACAGGTAGCTTTACTTGAACACATACCGCTACTCTGTTCTACAGATGACTGAATGCGATATTGCTATGACCGCTACGTAGCATCTCTCTTGCTGCTATTGTGTGAGACTGCCACTGCTTTGGCTTGGAAAAGCTTGCTCTTCATCTCTCAACCAACACTTGACCACCTAGGTACCTGTCTCATGCCTTTCCGCGGAGCCAAGCGCTCAATCAATGCTAGCTTCGACAGGCTCAAGGTAAGTTCCATTAAGCATAGATCCATCGATACGCAACACGACTGACGCGCTGGACAGGATGAAGTAGGACTCACCAAGACACGCCCTACGCGCCAGGCACCCGCCTCCCATCGCGCTTCCGAGCCAACCAGACGTCAAGACGGACTCCATGCGCCTATTGATCTCTCTGACTTTCTCTGCGACCCTTGTCTAGACCAACACCCGCAACCGCCTCGCTTGCCCTTGCGCGTTCTCGGTGCACCACAGGGACAGGACGTCTATACACAAGCGCAGGCACACTCAGCTCATCAAGAGACAGCGCAATACGAGATGCGTATGGCAGAACGCGAAATGGAGCTAGAAGCTGGCAGGGCACGCGCCGTCATGGACACAGACGTCCTTGCTGAAGCATGCGACCAGCAGAGTCCTTGGTTCGCCAGCACACAACCAGCACAGCCTCACCATCTGCGACCTGAGCGATCGCCGAGTCCTGCATCTAGTCAAGCACCACCGCGTCCCTTTTCACGCAACCCGAAACGACCGTTGCTTCACAATGATGATCACGACGAAGTACCGTCATCGTCGCCAGTTGTTTTACGACCTTTTGGCAAACGTGTCGCGCGACCTGCTTTGGAACCGCCAGCTAAGCGACGACCCGTACAGCGTGTCTCCACGGAAGATTTCTTTCAAGATGACACTTGGGAGAATGACGAGGAAATCAGCCAAGCACTGCACGCCGCCGAGTCTATGCACACGCAGTCTCAGCTTTGCGTCGACCCGTCGAGACTTAATCAAGAATTACGAGCACCGTTGCAGCCATCGTCGCCACCCTATCATGGCAGGCAACCGTTTGTTGCCGTGCAGCGCAAGCGTCCAATTGATTTTACAGTCTTTGGCAAACGCGTCAAGAAAGTGCCAGTGCCTGTGCCTGCTGAAGTCATGCACGTCATGCAAGTCAAGAAGCCTGAGCATGCTACTGACAACCAAGTGAACGCGATGACGAGCTCAGAGGGTCCCGCCACAATCAAGTCGAGTCATCTGGCGCGTAAAGATGTCTCCTCTATGCGAGAATCAACGCATCAACAAGACAAGCTGGAAAAGGCATCGAGCGTGTCACACAGTCGCCAAGTCGAAAGAAGTGAGAGCAATGAAGTAGCTCAAGCGCCTGCGACACCCTTTTTCTCCGACAATGGCATCTTTGTGCCTTCCTGGGCGCAACTACCAGACAGCTCGGAAGCACACAAGGACTTCAAGACGAAGCAGCGGAATGCTACAGTTGAGGCATTGTTTTTGCAACCCCCTTCCGACACTGATGAAGAAGATGATTGAATGTGTTTCATGAGATTTACAAGGTAGATGCTACAGCGGTGGGTACAAGTACATGTATTCGACCGTGGCCTCACGGACTGACGTAGCCTGACCGCTCCACGACATCTTCTGCCGTCTCTTCCTGCGTTTGTTCATTCAGCAGCCTTGTCCGTGATTCTTCCTCTTCATCCAAAGCCCGCTGCCGCCGCTCACGTTCAATCTGCCGTTGCTCGCCCCATTTGTACTTGCTCTTACTCCGATAGAAGAGACAGATGGAGAGCAAGACACACTGTAACGCGCCTGTGACAATAAACAAGACCCAACTGGACCACCGTACACCAGGTCGTTGTGCAATACTCCAAGCAAACAAGAAACTGCCGGGTGCTTGCACAGCCAAGGTGGCGGTAGAGAGACTGCCTGCTGATTTGCGGTGCAGCGTTGTCCAGATTTGAGGTAGATATTGACATGCTGAGAGTACCATCGCTGTGCCACCTAGCCAATTGGCCCAGAGGATGGCACGTTCGCGTGTCGCTGCTTTCCGTAGGAAGGAAAGGGAGATGGCAGCAAAGAGAATGAAGTGCGCTACAGCGACAAGAGAGACACCAAGGGAGACATTCCAGGCCATCGAGGTATGGCGCGGTACATGGCGTGCGACCGGTACCGCTGCTTGACGTGCGCTGTTGGTACGCGAGGCGCGCGCACTATCTGGTCGGGCGCCGGGCGTTGAGACGACTGCTTGTTGTGGAAAGTAGCGCGGTCTCGGAAAGTAGATGAGAAACAGCACGAGCGTTGTTGAAAACATGATCCATTGCAACAGGAGCTGAATGACGCCCAAGGAATTGGTGAAGCAGACGCCCGAGGAGAGTTCACTGCAACAGCGAAGGACGTTCCATTGTAGGACGGCGATATTGATGAGTGAGTTGGTACAGGATGTGACGCCGAGCAATAAGAAGAAGGGTGAAAGACCCTCGGAGGTGCGCAGGCGACGGATGCGCAAGTGTTGTGGTAAGTAGGAGAGGATGATGCCTACCGAGATGAGAAGAGAGACGACGAGGTTGCTCTTGTCGATATGGTCAATGTCGGCGCATTGAATGGCGCTCATGGCATGTGTTCCCGCTGTTTTGTGCTTGATCTCTTGCGCTGAACTCTCTGTTACGCTGTATTTTTGTGATGGGTCTATCCTTGGCGCATCCTCGTCCGTTTGTGGAGTTGCGGCATGACCAGCAGAAGCAAACCTTGGGAACGATTATAAATGTACAAAAGCCATGCTGCGGCTAATACTTCGCTTAAGCTAATGCTACAAGACTTGTAAAAAAGAGCACAAAATCCGGCATCCTTTCACAAGTGTCTGCGCATGATCCATTCTAGTCCGCCAGCAAAGCCTCGAGATCCTTGCGGCGCATCATCGCCGCCTGTGCACGCGTCTCATGCGTACCACCCATCTTGGCCATCTCGCGCTTGCGGTCCTGGATCGCCAACACGCGCTCTTCAATCGTATCGGCCATGACGAGCTTGTACACCGTCACAGGTCGCCTTTGACCCAAACGATAGACACGTGAGATACTCTGGTCTTCCACAGCAGGAGCCCACCATGGGTCGCATAGAATGACTTGATTGGCCATGACGAGGTTGAGACCGACCGAAGCAACATTGAGTGAAGCGAGCATGACGGTCGTGTTGGGGTCTCGGCCAAGTTGTGCAATGGCGGCATCACGCTGCTTGACACTCATCGTGCCATCAATTCGCGTGAAGCCAAGTCCTACAGCCTTGAGTTGTGGTTCAATCAAATTCAAAAAGCCAGTCCATTGTGAAAAGACGAGCGTCTTGGTCGTTGGATCCTTACGATGCGTCGCCTGGAGCAGCGTCAGCAACCCCTTCAACTTGGTCGAACTGCCTTCTGCAAAGACCTCCTTTTTGACTTTTGGTTCTGGCAGCCCGAGTAATTGTTCAGCCGTCAACATTGAGCGACAGAGCGGACACTTGCCCTGAGCCGCCAGCGTCTCCATGATACAGCCGCGGCAAAAGATGTGCTTGCACGCCGTAATTTGCGGCACACGTTCGCCGGCAGTCAGCAACTCCATACAAATAGGACATTCTTCAGACGACTCGACCGAGATTTGCAGCAGCATCTGGAGGGCTTCCTTGTTTTCAGCCGTAAAGGCCACCACATCGTGCTCTTCGAGTGCAGCCAGTGCAGCGAGACGATCTTTACTGATGAGCGCAAGACAATTGGCAGCCTGTCGCATGCGGAGCAGCACCTCGAGCACGGCACCGCTTTGGAATTGACCACCCTGAGCCGCCACCAAAAGACCCTTTGCCTCCTTTTGCAACTTTTCATACGTGGCGCTTTCCTCTTCACTCTCAAACTTCATCTTGTGAATGAGCTCGCGGATCGGTGGCAGAGCAACAAGCGGCTTGCCATCGACTTCCATATCTTTGCGCCGGCGCAAAGACAAGTCATGCATGAGAATCCGAAGCAGCTTAGCAGCTTCGTTGCGCACATCCTCGCTGCGGCTCAAGAGCTTGCGCGTCAATTGTGCATTGAACTGTTTTGGATCCTCAAGACCCCCTGTGAAGCGCAAGAAGCGCGTGATGCTCGCCAAGTCGTTGAACGTATTGACAATCGGCGTGCCGGAAAGACACCAGCGCGCATGTCCTTGAAGTGCCGTGACGGCCTTGCAAGTTTGTGCATTCGCATTTCGAATCTTGTGGGACTCGTCTAGCACGATGCGCTTCCAATTCACTGACAAAAGTCCGCTTTGAGGCCGCTTCTCGCCTGTGGCAAACTCACTGGAGAGCGTGCCATAGGTTGAAATGACGAGTTCTGCATGTTCCATGCGGCGACGCGATGGCTTGTCTACGCCATGATAAGTAACCAAATTCAAGCGTTTGTCCTTTTTGAAGTGCTCATGGGCTTGATCACGCCAGTTGGACATGAGCGAGGTTGGGCAGATGAGCAGAGTCGGCCCAATGGCATACTCGGTGTAGACGCCAGGTGCCGTCTCCTGCTCCGCGGCAATCAACGACAAGATCTGGAGCGTCTTGCCAAGACCCATGTCATCGCTGAGAAGACCGCCACGGGACAGCACTGGCGGCTTGTCGGTTGAGAATTGCGTCGCCACGTTGATGTACGCGCCATTGTACTTCTTCCAGCCTTGCACGACAGCCTCGCTCGTAGGTAGCACCGGATTCTCCTTTTCAATCAGCCACTGCAGACCTTGCAACTGATAGCCCAAAAGCTTTGTGGACAACCTCGAAGGCTGCGTTGCCATGCGCATCTTGAACAAATCACCAGCCTTGTCTGACAAATTGTCCATCAACGCCGTAGCCGATCTTGGCAAGACCGCCGTTGCATTTGCGTCGATATCGTCAATCGAAATGATTTGACTGCCGGCAGCATCCACATCAATAATCTGCGACGCCGGCGGCAAACTGCTCTTGGCCACATCCCGCGCCGTAGCACGCGCCTCGGCGTCACCAGGTTTCAACGATAGTCCAGCACGCGCCAATGCTCTCGGTAGATCCGCCGCAATCGCCGCACCGCAAAAGACGTCCACAACGAGGGAGATAGCCCACCCTGATCGAGTAGAGACGGCAGCTTCGAAATGACACACTTGTTCGTCCATAAAATGAGACGCACCGGCTGCCACATTACGCGGCAGGTGACCGACTTGCTGGCCCGCCATGTTGAGAACTTGCACCGCGTTGCGATCATGCGGATTGTGCGGTTCACGCAGCAAGGTGACGCGTTCGCCGATCGTAACTCGGCCGTGGTAATACGTGCTGCCGGCAATGCGCGTGCGTAAATGACCGATATGGACATTGCCACTGTGTAAAGCGTCATCGTCCGCTTCCTCCTCGTCAGATGTATCTGAATCAATGTCAATGGGTGCATCGACGTCAATGATGGGACGTAGCTCAGCTTCAGGCGAGGCGGAACCGTTGCTGGAAGGAATTTGAATAACGGAGGCTGCAGCTGGTGTGAACTCGCATGGCATCGGCTCGCGCTTGCGCTTTCTGTTGGCCGAAGGCGAGTCGAGGTTGATGACTGCGGGCATAGAGGCCGACCAAGCCGCTGAGGCGGATGTCATTGTAGGTGTACTGGTGGTCCTTTGACTCGGTTCTTGCGCGGTGCTTGTGCCTTGAGACGCTCCTGCTTGAACAACCATGTAACTATCGGCTCTTTTGACATCGTCTGGCGTTGCAGGCGCACGTAGCTGCTTGAGACGGTCAGCGGCCGGGACCGCATCCAGGCGTTCATCCTCCTACCATTGTTAGCGGGTGTCTAGTTGCTCAAGGACCTCTTACGCTGCTGCTATCATCGTCGGGGATAGTGGTTATCAAGACCTCGGGAATAGAAAGTGATCCTGGAGCCATGCTTGTGAAGGCCTTTGAGCGCAAGCGATGGCGCCTTTCAAGTCGCGTTAGATGATGCTTTCGATGCGTTGTGCTGAATTTCATGTCGCCACTTCAACGACTCAATCCACAGACCACACATCAGCTCATACATAACGCTTCTGTCGTGCTTCATTGAACTTGACTGCTAGCTCAAGATGTCTTCTATCGCTCAAAAGCCAACAAAGCCCATGGCACGTCTAGCCAAGTCGATTGGCTCATGCTCTACTCAAGTATAACAGAACCCTGTTTTGCTATCTGTGTGCTGACCAAGCAGGCCACGCGCTATGGCGAATGCATCCTGGCATCTATGCAAGATGTCACCAAAGACAGATGTGCGTCTGAGTTTACTGTATTCAAGCAATGCGTGCAGAAAGCTGCCGGCCGAGCGTGGTAATGACCAACCAGCGCAAAGTTCAGCGACCTGCAAGATAGTTTCACATGTGAAGACTGACGACAGGGCTCGGAATTGACTCCAGAAGCGCTTACAGACCGTTTTGAGGCTGGCTGAAGGTCGATTGTTTGCAAGAGCCACCAACGTCAAATCTGATTTCCCGCCAGCCGGGCGCCGCAATTGCATCATGAGATAAAAATGAATAGAAGCTTAAGCACTTTATTAGAGTGCTATGTGAAGAACATAAATATTTTGTTTTCTTGTCAGACTAATCGGTGATGCTAAACGCATGTCGTCACAGCAAATTGCGTTGAGGACTGCCTAAGCGGAACCCAGCAGCAGCCTACAACGAAGGGATGACAGGCAAATAATTTTCGTTGTTATCCAACTGCAGAAAGTCCATGTTTTTGTCAGTCTGCCAGAACTGACCTGACATCACGGTGTCGACGAGATTGAGGCCATCGTAATTGATGTGCTCGCAGCGATTCTTGTATTGATTAGGCCAAAAAAGTTTCTTCCGGCAGTGTCCACGCCAATCGCAATATTGGGCGGGTTTATGTTTGCCTGAAGCACACTCGACGTTTTCACCGCTCTCAGAATGATCGAGAGTTTCGGTCTTTGTGTTCTCCCTCTTCATCGTGATTTGCGCTGGAACCCATTTGACAGGAAATTCTGTATACTTCCCTTGTTTAGGCCTGGAAATACGAGCCTTAATGTCCTGGACTTTGCACGAATTTCCGTATTTGTCCTTCTGATCCTCTCGCAAGATACGGGGAAATCTCAAGAGAACGGTACAATTGCAAATCGTCCCATCGATGCCGTTTGTGGATTCTTTGTCAGAGACCACTTGAATCGCTTGATCGATAATGCAGAGACCGGCAGAGTGATCTGGCAAGCACCAATCATACTGTGAATGCCCTCCATTGTTGAGAATCAATGCTAAATCTTCACGCACTGCATAGCATTGGTCCCAGCACGTATCGTTGGAGTAAGGAGCGTAAGAACGTTGTGGCAAGTCTGTCTTGAAGGTGAGGAAAAGGCTGCGGCACGTATGGGCGTAGATGAGGTGGAGGCCACTGATGAGTGAGAGATAGAGCCAAATCAGCATGACAGAATGAGTTTTGGTCCTTGCTTCGGTGGCAGAAGGCAAAAACGAGCGACTTGCAATTGATATAAGAGTGGTTCGGTGCATTTTGTCTGGAGTGATGCAACCCTATGTTTGACAAACACATGATGCAACCCTATGTTCGACAAACATGTGATGCAACACCGAATTATCTGAATTCGCTAGGTCCGTCTTCACAGCAGTCATCGGAGCAATTTCATCTCGCATAGTTGCAATGCTGTAAGCCTGCGCAAAAAGACTTACGGCATCTTGTTGCAATTCTAGTGCAGCTTAATCTGCCGCGCATTCCACGTTTCCTCCGTTCTCGACGTAGTCGAAGTGTTCGATTTTGTCTCCTTCCCTTTTCATAGGGATGGAAGTATTTTTCCATACGACGACAATGTCAGTATATTGCCCTCCCCGCGGTGCGGAAGACGTCGCTTGATGGCATCAACCGTGCAAGGCCAGCCTCGCTGGTCTATTTGATCATCCTTCAAGATACGTGAAAATCGCGTCAAAACGGTGCATCCGCAGATCTCATGCTCGTCCAAAGTGATTCCCTGATTGATGATGCAGAAACCAGCACGTTCAGCAGGGACGCACCACTCGTACTGTGTATGCTGGTTATTGTTCATGAAGAGTGCTAGATCCTCACAAATCCCAAAGCACTGGTCCCAACATGATTCTTTAGTCCATGGTTCCCAGGAGCGTCGCGTCAGGTTAGTTTTGAGCGCGATGTACAGACTGCGGCAGTTGTTGGCAGAGACCGTTTGTAATGCACCGATGAGCGAGATGCGGGAAAAGATGCATTGTAGAACAGGTCGGAAGTTTTGTCTGACTACGGAACTACCTCCTTTGTAGCTGTCAAAATGGCTTGTTTTCAGAGAGGCCATGCATCAGCTGTCAACTGCAGCTGCAGCCTTATGAGTCTGGGACGCTACCATGTATTTGACACGTCATCTTTCGCACGTAGGTGGAACGCGATCAGAACATGCGCGCGCTGCCTGTCTCCAAGCAAACAAGGGGCTTATCTGCCGTTTCGCAGCATGGAGTTGGTCGGCAGCCCCTGAAAGCACAATGTGAGACTGCGGCTGCAGCTACAGCTATATCATCGGCAAACTTAGTTGGAATTTCGAGGCCACCAGCGCAACTTTCTCAGCTGCGGGAGTATCATTGTAGCTTATCGGGCGATGTTCATTATGCCCGGAATTGCGAACGGCTATCCCTCCTCACAAAAGGGACTTCCGCACTTTTGGTGAGGCCGAGGAGCTTCATATCACAACAGATTCCGGCCTATTCACGCGCATTTCCTCAGATTCACGCGCAATTTCTTTTGTAGGGCCGGAGGGACAAAGCACGGGACCGACGCATGATCACGCTTATTCACGTGATTCTCCTTTGTGTAGGGTAGGGCTAAAGTCAAACTACTACTATGAAAATAGAGAGTCCAGCACATGGGAAGTTGTTCAAGACTTATTGGGTGGGAGAGGGTAAGGGACGATGGGAAGTTCGTCAGTGCTTTCATCCAGCTGCAAACCATCCATCGATCTGTTACTTTTAAAAAAGAGGTAAGCTGGTGATGTCGTAAAGAGATTGAATTCCTTGATATATCGGCACCAATCTACTTGCCAGCGAGGCAGCACGATGTACACATCAATGTCGTCGATAATGATGGCAATCAGGTTAAAGTACCTGGTAACGTGAATCACTTCCCGAATCCAAGAACCAAGCGAGTTACTGGGCTTTCTGCCGATGCACTCTCCATGTGAGCCACAGTGTTCATGAGACCGATCTTTGTCTACAGCGCACTCCACGTTATGACCGCCCTCAAAGTGGTCGAGCAATTCGATTTTTCCATCTCTTAACATGGGAATTGAAGTCTTATTCCAAATGACGGGGAAGTCAGTGTATTTCCCGCCTCGTGGCACAGAAAGACGTTCTTTTATGGCATCAACCGTGCAGCTTCGATCGTTTGGACTCGCGGGCCTTTTGTCGTCTTTCAAGATACGTGGGAACCTCGTCATAATGGTGCAGTCACAGATCTCGCCATTATTTTCCACCTTGATCCCTTGATCGATGATACACATTCCGGATCGTCCTGCTGGAATACACCATTCGTACTGCGTATGCTGGTGGTTATTCATGATAAGGGCAAAGTCCTCACGAACCACAAAGCACTGTTCCCAGCACGTTTCGTTTGTCCATGCTTGCCAAGAGCGGCGTGGTAGATCCGTTTTGAGGGCGATATAGAGATCGCGGCAGTGGTGGGCGTGAGCTGGTCGGAATTTGCTAACAGACCAGAAGCAGATCCAAAAGAGCATGGTGGGCGAAAAATAATGGCGACTGGATTTGGTTGGGAAGTGGGACGATTTTTTTTTCAAGAAGTTGCCTTTATATCATGGTCAGCTGCAGGGAGCAGGTCTCTAGCATGTGTTTGACACGTCAGCTTTTCGCGCAAGACCTGCAGATATTTCGGTCGCGATCTGCAGAATCTGAAAAGCCGCGACAGTTTACAGCTGTCGATGATGTCGAAACTCGTGTTCAATGCTGATGCGATGTTTGCTGACAAGCATGGATTGACACAAACAAGTCTCAGGCCGACGAGCATCAAATCACTGCTTGTAATTGGTCGAGACCTTATGGAAAGGGGTCGCAACGTGACATCTCGGTGCGCTAGCTTTTTGGCTTCTCGGCGCTTTGCTCGCAATGAGATGAGTCAGTTACATCTGTGATACTGTCTCGACAACTACAAGTATACACGCATTGAAGAGACGCTAGCTCTAGAGGCTTGCCTTTGACGGGAATTCGAAAGACACAAACCATATTTTCTCCTGCGCATGTGTCACGAACCTGGCGTCGATCTACGTGAACGTGCCCGTCAGCATGTCTACACCCGGGATAGTGCTATCAGTGTCTACACTCTGGTGCGTAAGAGTGCTTGAATCTTTACGTGGCGACGATTGCTTGGTGTCGCGTCGGCTTCAGGTTCTTGTACATTGTAGAATCAACCAAAGAAGTAGGATGAGGAGAAGGTATGGCCTCTTCCTCTTCCTTGGCCTCATCCAACGTCTGTCCTGAGAGGGGCAACTACTGTGATCTCCCTTCTTGCTTGCTCTGCCTGTTCTACCAACCACCCGAGGAAGGTCTCAGTACCTTTCGCCAACTGCAGCACGGGATACACCACTCGTAGGGTGTATGCTGATTGTTGTTCATGATGAGGGAAAAGTCTTCGCGCACCACGAAGCACTGCTCCTAGTATGTTTCGTTTGTCCATACATTTCAACTACGTCGCGTCAGGTTGGTTCCCAATGCCATATAGAGACTGCGGCAGTTGTTTGCGTCAATTAGCTGACGAGCCAGAGGTGGATAAAGAAGAGCATTGAAGGCGGCTAGTGTTGCTGCTCTGGATCAAAAAGAGGAAAGGGAGGCCTCCTACAGCTGATGAAGGACATCGACATCACAGGGGCCATGTTGTAGCATGGATTTGATACATAGGCTTTTCGCACAGTCTAGGTACCGATGAAAGGCTGAGCAGTCGTCGAAGTCGAAGCAATGTGCCCCTGTTGATCCGCCAATGTTTGGCAAGCAGACATGAGGATTGGCGCTGCCAGGGTCACATCACTGCTTGTCATTGGTCCATAGCTCGTCGGCCCCCTGAAAGGAGGTGCGACGTAACATTTCGGCGACTGTAGTCACGTCGGCGACAATCGCAAGACTCTCGCTCAAACTTGACAGAACAGATCAACTATTGCAGCTTGCAATCGCAAGCATGCTGCAGCTGCATGGCGCTTAAAGCATTGAAGCGCATCTGCAGAAAGCAAGAGGACTCGGAGGCTTTTGTCCGCGGCTGCCTTTGCCCCTTTTAGTGACTCTTTACAAGACAGAGCCGTGAAAAGGTAGAGCCCTAGTAGCGCATGATCTCTAGCACTAGATAGTCAGCCGCCCGCTCATGATGTTCTTTTCGTACTGTACTTGTGAAGTTGCGAGTGGTTGCTCTTTTGATTGCTGCTTCGGCTAAAATTCGGGTGCCAGTGACTCTGTCAGGCGTGGTTGCGCGTCCTTCCTTGTAACGAACAAACTAACACGAGACTCTGCCAACTGAGCTGAGATCCATTGCCTGCCACAGCTAAGCACCATGGCACCAAGCACGAGCAAGGCGGACGCAGAGAAAGACACCGTCAAGCCAGTGCCGGCGGAAGAGAAACTTAAAAATGGCGTGCTGCCAGATAAAGCACGGTCAAGCAAGAAGAAGGACAAGGAGGAGGTCGAATTGAGTGAAGAAGACGCGGCGCTCAAGGCAGATCTCGAGCTGTTGGTCCAGCGACTGACGGAATCAGATGCATCGCTCCATCAGGCGGCCATCCATCAGCTTGGGACACATATCCGGACCTCCACGTCGTCCATGACGGCTGTGCCAAAACCGTACGCGCCCTTGACGCGTCATCTCTTTTGCAACGCATGCTAACTGTTCTTGTAGTCTCAAATTTCTACGAACGCATTACGAAGCGCTGCAAGCGAGTTATGATCGATGGACCGCGGGTAGCTTGAAGCAATCGCTTGGCGACGTGCTGTCTGTACTCGCAATGACGTATCCGGATGGCAAACGCGCATGCTTACACTACCGTCTCGCATGCCCACTTGATGATCCTGGCTCCTGGGGTCACGAATATGTACGTCATTTGGCCACCGAGATTGGCGAAGAGCGCACAGAACGCGTTGAGCAAGACAAGCCGAGTGAAGAACTCTTGCAGCTTGCGCTTCAGATTGTGCCCTTCTTCTTGTCGCACAATGCGGAAGCGGATGCTGTGGATTTGTTGCTCGAGGTGGAATCGATCGAGTCGCTTGTGGACCTCGTTGACAAGGAGTCATTTACAAAAGTGTGTCTCTATATCATCAGCTGTGTCAGCTTGCTCGCCCCGCCAGATGATGTCGCATTTTTGCGCACGGCGCATCGCATCTACCTGCAACAAGGCGAATTCCCCTCTGCCATGCTCCTCGCGATCCGTCTCGACGACCATGCACTTATTGAAGAGACGCTCGCGGCTTGTACCGATGAAAACACGAAAAAGCAAATGGCCTTTACCTTGGCGCGCGCGTCTGTTTGGCTACAAGAAGACGATCCTGCACAAGCATCGCTTGACGAGGCCTTGCGCAATGCGCGCTTGAGCGAGTATTACAAGGCGGCCTGCAATGACTTGTCGTTGACTGATCCGCGTGTCCCCGAGGACATTTACAAATCCCATCTCGAGCCGACGCGCTCCGTGTTTGGCGCGAGCACAGCTGATTCGGCCAAGCAAAACTTGGCGAGCACGTTTGTCAATGCGTTTGTGAATGCCGGCTATGGCAATGACAAGTTGATTTTGACGGAAGAGGAAAAAACAAGTTGGATTTACAAGACGAAAGATGCAGGACAGACTTCGGCAACCGCGTCGATTGGCATGTTGACCTTGTGGGATGTCGACGCGGGATTGGCGCAGATTGACAAGTACCTCTACTCGGATGACGAATACATCAAGGCCGGTGCTTTGCTCGCCGTCGGTGTCCTGTCGAATGGCGTGCATCACGAATCCGACCCGGCGCTTGCCTTGTTGGCCGAGCCACTTGAGAGTTCCAGCATCAAGTTGCGACTCAAGGCGATTGTCGCGCTCGGTCTTGCCTATGGGGGTTCGCAACGCGAGGATATTTGCGAGCTACTGCTCGAAACGGTGACAGATACAGAGGTGAGCATGGAGTTGTCTGCGTTTGCGGCACTCTCGCTCGGTCTCGTGTTTGCCGGCTCTTGCCATGGTGAGATCACAAGCAGTATTCTGCTCACGTTGATGGAACGCAGTGACGCGCAATTATCTGACAAATGGACGCGCTTCATGGTGCTTGGCTTGGCGTTGCTGTTTGTTGGCAAGCAAGAAGAAGCGGAGGCGGCGATCGAGGCGCTCAAGGCGGTTGAGAATCCCATGGCGAAACATGCAGAAGTCTTGCTCGATGCATTTGCGTATGCCGGTACTGGCAATGTGCTCAAGGTGCAAAAAATGCTGCATCTTGCCGCGGACCATTTGGTGGAAGAGGATGAAGACAAGGAGCCTGAAGATTTGTACCAGGCGTTTGCGACGATGGGCATTGCCATGATTGCCATGGGCGAGGATGTCGGTACGGAAATGGCGCTGCGCCAGTTTGGTCATTTGATGCACTACTCGGATCCTATTATTCGACGCGCCGTGCCGCTTGCCCTTGGATTGCTGAGTTGTTCGAATGCGCAGATGAAGGTGTTTGAGACGCTTTCGCGCATGTCGCATGACAATGATTTGGATGTCGCTGCCAATGCCATTTTCGCCATGGGTATGGTCGGTGCCGGTACCAACAATGCGCGCCTTGCACAATTGCTGCGACAATTGGCCAGCTACTATGCGCGTGAGCCGAATTGTCTCTTTATGGTGCGTATTGCACAAGGGTTACTGCATATGGGCAAAGGCACCATCAGTTTGAACCCTTTCCATGGCGACCGCAGCTTGTTTTCACGCACGGGACTGGCAGGATTGATGACGGTGCTCATCTCGTTGCTCGATGCAAAGTCATTCATCTTTGACCATGCGCATTGGTTGCTCTACTACCTCGTCACGGCGATGAATCCACGCATGTTGATTACGCTTGGCGAGGATGGACAGCCTGTACCGGTGAGTGTGCGTGTGGGTCAAGCGGTGGACTCGTTTGGACCGGGCAAGCCGCGCAAGATTACAGGCTGGGTGACGCAGACGACGCCGGTGTTGTTGAGCTATGAGCAGCGTGCCGAGATGGCGACGGAAGAGTGGCTGCCGAGTACAAAGGTGCTTGAGGGTATTGTCATTGTGCGAAAGAATGTCAATTACGAGGCCGACCAGTGATCAGGTGGCTATAGGTACTTGACTTTTCAAGGTTCTGCCATAGTCAAATGGATCGAAATTTGACCAACTAAACTTTTGATTTTTGTCAGAATCAAACTTGATCCCTGGAATGATTGGAATAGGCAGAGGATGCATAGGAACAAGAATGACAAAAATCAAAAGTTCTTGTTCTTGACTCTGGTTCCAGGCTATTAGGTCAGCCATCTCACTTGAGCCAATCAGGATTGACTTGAATATGGCGTGCTTTCGCCTCTCAAATATTTATTGTGAACTACTTATACTAGCATCTATCTATCTATCGATCTCTTGACCAGCTATTGAAGCATAGACTGTCAAAGGCTCGACCACAGTCGCAGTCCCTAGCTCATTCTTATTAGCAGTAGTTGAACAAGAAAAGAGTCAAGTCACCAGCACCATGGTTGACGCACCCCAGCAAATCACTTCTGTCGAGGCAGCAGGTCCGTTCGCCTTGTTATGCGCCCATGATCTTATATGCTAACAGTCTCTCTAGTGGCCCGCGTTGCTTACTTGACCTCCGACACAGTTTACTCCATCCAGACGTCCTTCAAGCAGGCCAACAGCTTCACACCAACCCTCAAGCAACTCGCCACCTCGGGTGTGGCCAATGTCTACAGCCCCGAAGTGCCTCGCATTCAGGTCTTGCGTGCGAATGCAGACCCGTTCTTGACGGTCCTCGAGCAGAGCGGTAATGGTCGTCTTGCCTCGGTCGTCGCGTCGTCCTCCACGCTCCTCCAAGGCGTCCCGCACCTCTACCGTCTTGCGCTTCGACCCGTGACGCTCTTTGTCGATTTGACAAAGTCCGAGTCGACAGTGCCAGACTACGCCGAGATTGCCAGCTTGCGCTCGACCGGCTTCACCATCTTCCAGGCCCTTTCCGTCCAGGAAGCCCAAGATCTTGCTATTGTTGCGCGCTCTGTGGCTGTTGCCTCGGGCAAGGGCTCGATTCTCTTTTACGAGAGCGTGGCAGGCGAGTCGATCGCTTCGGAAGACCGCGCCTTTATCGAGCGTAGTCTCTCGACTGAGGCTGCGTTGGAAGCTCGCGCCGCTAAAGCAGAGTCGCAGGCCATCTACCTTGACAATGCACCCAAGCGATTCCGTACCTCTCAAGACGAGGCTGGCAAAGACATTCAAGTCGAGGTTGCTCAAAAGTCGTCTGTCGATGTGCTTGCACTCGTCAACGAGGCCTTTGCCAACGTAAACAGCGCTTTCGGCCGCAAGTACGCCGCATTTGAATACACCGGCCCTGCCCAAGCCGAGGCTGCCATCTTGCTCTTTGGCTCAAACGCCGAGCTCTTCCGTCAGCAAGTGCTCAAGTCGGAGAAGTCGAGCGATGAAGCCCAAGTCGGCATCTTGACTGTCCGTGTCTATCGTCCTTGGTCACCCGCCGACTTGCAGGCTGTCTTGCCTGGGGGTCTCAAGAAATTGGCTGTGCTCGAGCAAATCAAGACCAAGACAACCAAGTGGAGTCCGCTCTTCCTCGATGCCCTCGTGGCACTCAACCAATCCGGCTGCACGCTTGTTGCCGGACAACTTGGATTCAACAATGCCGAGACCGTGGCACAAGCACTCCGTGGCGTTGTGCAAAACTTGCAAGCTGCCGAGCCTGTTCAAAACTTGCTCTTTGGCCAAGACTTGACGGCCGCCGACCAAGCGACTGCTGAAGTGCCCAAACTCGAGTCGGCCTATGAAAAGATTCTACACCAGCTCTTTGCCGGGCGCCTCAACATTGCCAATAAGCAGCAAGCAACGGGTGGTCAAGCGGCGTTGCCGGCTACCATCAGCAGCAACCCTGAATTCGCACTCGGTGCTTTACTCGCTAGACAGGAAAACAGGCAGGCGTACATCACCGACGTCACCAAGGCTGTCAAGGCTGGCGGCTTGGCCAAGGCCACCTCGGATGCGCTCGACAAGTGGACGGTGCAAGCTGACAGCAAGACAGAGTGTGCCGCTGCTGCACAAGCTGCCATTGTCGCGCTCGAGCAAGATGGCTCGGCTGAAGCACAGGCTTTGCTTGACAACAAGGCCCTCCTCGCCGCCGGCTCTGACTGGATCATCGGTTCTGATGCCTGGGCATACGATCTCGGCAATTCCGGCGTGCACCACTTGCTCGCAACGGGTTTGAATGCCAACATGCTCATCATTGACTCGACACCTTATTCCGTGCGCAATGCTGATGCCGCCGACAAGCGCAAGAAGGATATTGGTTTGTATGCCATGAACTTTGGCAACGCCTATGTGGCCTCGACGGCCGTCTATGCCTCATACACACAGGTGCTCGCCGCCATGGCTGAAGCTGACAAGTTTGACGGTCCCTCGATCGTGCTCGCTTACTTGCCCTATGAGCGTGAAGACGACACGCCCGTCACGGTGCTTCAAGAAACCAAGAATGCCGTCGAGTCTGGCTACTGGCCACTCTACCGGTACACGCCCTCGCTCGACGCGGCTCAGAATGATTTCCAGCTCGATTCGGAGCGTCTCCGTGTGGAACTCAAGGCATTCTTGCAGCGTGAAAACCATCTCTCGCAACTGGCGGCCAAGGATGCACGTTTTGCGGCGTCATTGGCACAGTCGTATGGCGCTGAAGTGCGTGCGGCACAAAAGCGCAAGGCCAAGCAGGCGTTTGACAAGATGCTCGATGGGCTTTCAGGACCGCCTTTGACGATTTTGTATGCGTCGGATGGTGGCAATGCAGCCAACTTGGCTAAACGTTTGCAAAGACGTGCCAAGGCGCGATCGCTCAAGGCAAAAGTACTCGCTATGGATGAATTCCCGGTGGAAGATCTCGCCTCAGAGCCGAATGTTGTGCTCATCTCGGCAACGGCCGGTCAAGGTGAAATTCCACAGAATGGACGCACTTTCTGGGACACCGTCAAGGCGTCGATGGATCTTGATTTGACGCAGACCCAATTTGCCGTCTTTGCTATGGGTGACTCGCACTACTGGCCGCGTGCCGCTGACAAGCACTACTACAACAAGCCCGGCAAGGACCTGCACAAGCGTTTCCTCGACCTTGGTGCTGTCTCAATCATTGACATTACCGAGTCGATGGGTGACGACCAAGACCCTGATGGATACGAGACGGGTTACCAGGCTTGGGAGCCGCAGCTCTGGAAGGCCTTTGGCGTTGACCACATGGATGTCGTTGTCGATGAACCCAAGGCACGCACGCCTGAAGATGTCAAGGTGGAATCCAACTTTTTGCGTGGTGGCATTGTCGCTGGTCTCGCAGACGAGTCGACTGGTGCCATTTCAGCCGATGACGCTCTGTTGACCAAATTCCATGGCACGTATATGCAAGACGACCGTGATGTCCGTGAGCAACGCAAGGCGGACGGACTTGAGCCGGCTTACTCGTTTATGATTCGCGCGCGATTGCCTGCCGGTGTCGCGCAGCCGTGGCAATGGTTGCAAATGGATGAGATTTCCGACACGTATGGCAACCATACCTTCAAGTTGACGACGCGCCAGACGTTCCAGTGGCACGGTGTGCTCAAGCGTAACCTCAAAAAGACAATTGCCGCCATCAACAAGGCGCTCATTACGACCATTGCCGCTTGTGGTGATGTCAACCGTAACGTCATGTGCTCGACAATTCCAACCTTGTCGGCATTCCACGCCAAAGTCTTTGACACGGCCAAGGGTATCAGCGACCATTTACTGCCAAGCACATCTGCCTACCACGAGATTTGGTTGACGGATGAGGATGGCAACAAGGCCCAGGTGGCCGGTGACGCGATTCAAAACAAGTCCGACACAGAGCCGCTCTACGGTCCAACGTATCTGCCTCGCAAGTTTAAGATTGCCGTTGCTGTGCCGCCTTACAACGACGTCGATGTCTTTACCAACGACGTTGGCTTTATCGCCATTCGCGACGAGGCTGCCGAGCTCGCTGGCTTCAACGTGTCGATCGGTGGTGGCATGGGTACGACGCACAACAACAAAAAGACTTACCCACGTCTTGGAACCGTCATGGCATTCTGTACACCGGATCAAGTCAACAAGGTGGCCGAGGGCATCATGATTTGCCAGCGCGACCATGGTGACCGCAAAGACCGCAAGCACGCGCGTATGAAGTACACGATTGACGACTATGGTGTGCCCTTCTTCCGCGAGTTTGTGGAAAAGTACATTGGCTACAGCTTGGAAGACCCGCGGCCCTATGAGTTTATTGAGAATGTCGACCACTTTGGCTGGCAAAAGGGTGAGGATGGCAAGAATCACTTTGGCATGTTTATTGAAAATGGACGTGTAGAAGATACCGCCGACTTTCAGATGAAGACGGGTTTGCGCGAGTTGGCCAAGATGCTCGACAAGAGTGCCGAATTTAGGCTCACGTCGAACCAGCACGTGATTGTCTCGAACGTCGACGACAGCCAGCTCGATGCCGTCAAGGACATCCTCGCCAAGTACCGGCTCGACAATTTGAAGTATTCGAGTCTGCGCCTCAGTTCGTCGGCTTGTGTGGCATTCCCTACCTGTGGTCTTGCCATGGCAGAATCGGAGCGTTACCTGCCCGTGCTCATCACAAAGCTTGAAGAGACCATCATTGAGGCTGGTCTTGAAAAGGAAAGCATTGTTATGCGTATGTCTGGATGCCCCAACGCATGCTCGCGACCGTGGGTGGCCGAGATTGCGCTTGTCGGCAAGGCCTTCAACACGTACAACCTCTACCTCGGCGGTGGCTACCACGGCCAACGTCTCAACAAGCTCTACAAGGCATCCATTCAAGAGGCAGAGATTCTGGATATTCTGCGGCCGATGCTCAAGGAGTTTGCCCTCAAGAAGAAGGAGGGTCAGCACTTTGGCGACTTTGTCATTGAGCGGGGATACATTGTTGCGACACGGGAAGGCAAAGACTTTCACGATGATGTCCCAGAGGAGGATGAGTTGCTCGGGGCATAGATAGATTTTAGTTCTTATTCATTATTGCATGTACCTTTCTTTCTTTCTTTCTTCCACTTTGCCTCCATCCCCAGTGCTTGCTTACTCCTCGTCGTCGTCATTTTGTCGCGCATCGCCAAACACAATCATAATTCCAACCAAACGCGACAAGCAAAAAGCATAATCGATCAAAGGCTTATCTGGACGGCGTCTCAGGATCAGGGCCTCGCCATCCTGCGCGTCGCATGAATCGGCTGCCGCCCAATCCCTTCTTGGCGCTACTCTTTGCGCCTGATTCGCATGTCCTCGCCCAACTACGCAACAACACGGCGCATATCCTTGTCTTGGCGCCCGTCACATCGTCGCTCAACTTGGTCGACAGGGATTCTGGCGCTGCCTTTGTAGATCTGCTCAATGATGAGTTCTTGGCATCGCATGTCTTGCGCGTAGCTGAGCAGCCGCATGAACGTACCAAGGCACGGAGTTATTCCACCGTCAATGGCAAGACTGTGGTCATCAAGGTAGGCGATCAAGACGACTTTCTTTGCTGACAACAGGACGACGCAGTCTTCCCGCATCGAGGCTTCAAAGGCGTCAAGGAGGTCAAACTTCTGCATGACTCGCTATTCTGGCTAGATGACCCAAAGAGTCGGCCGATTCTCGTCTACTTTATCGATAAACCACTGATTGGCAACCCTGGACTGCCGCGGACCTTGAATGCACCTACAAGTCGCGAAGGGCCCATCAACAGCTGGGATGACCTTTGCGCGCGCTACCGCGGGATACCTGCGCAGCTCGACCAAACCTTTCGACGACTCTTTGACAACTTTCAAGATGCCATACAGATGGACGATGAAGAAGCACCGCTTGCACGGACACGCGCTTCTTCGCTGTCGTCCATCAGACCGGCATCGCTACGGCGGCAAGACACGGCGCACTCTTACACCAACGAGCCATCGCTTCTGCAACTGAGGGACGAGCTCGAGGAGGTATTGTCCTCTGCGATTGGTGCCTTTCAAGGTCTTCCACAGTCCTTGCTGCATCGTATCGGCGTCGAGACATCACTGACGGGCGCAGACATTGAAAAGCTGCTAGAATCGCATTGCCTCGCGAATTTATACGACTTGACCTTTCATCGGCTCTCTAGCATCACAGCCTATCGCGACGAGGAAGTCTCTCAAGCGATCGAGTCGTGCAAGCATGCTGATTTGACGCAACTCGGTACACAGTCATCGCTTGACGTGCGGAATCGACTTGCGCTCGCCGTCGATTCGTTTAGAGACTTCTCTGCCAGTCACACGCCCAATGAAAAGCTACAGGCACTGCTTTCAACCATTCACATTCTCATGACGGACTCGGAAAAGTCTTCAGACGAGCTCATTCCATGTCTCGTGGCTGTCATGCTACGCTGTGGTCCTACCAATTCTTGGGCCAATATACTCTTGATTCGCGAGTTTTCCTTTGACGATGTCGAGATGGGCGAGCGCGGCTTTGCCTTGTCTACTCTGGAGGCCGTGCTATACCACATTACAAGCTCGGCAAATTCTCTCGCTGCCGTCTCTGACCGCAACAAGCGCTTCTTTGCCGCTGTTTGTGAGAATGATTTGGCAATGGTCAAGTCGATGTTGGTGGAGCACAAAGAGCTGCTTGAAGTCCGAGACAGTCGCGATCTAACACCGCTGCAGCTTGCACAGCCGGAGATGGCCCAATTCCTTGTCGCGCAAGGACCGAGCGCCTCAGCGCTTTCGCATGCTCTCTTGCAGCAGCTTGGTACAGTCGCATTTGATGATGTTCTCTATGCCGTGGCAGACCTGGATCGACGCGACGCACGCATCTTGTTTAATCAGGCTGATGCCTCTGGTCAGACACTTGCTCACAAAATTTGCGATCGTCTGGATATCATTTACGAGTTGAGTGAGCTGCTTGATTGGCGGCATCGAGACGCGTCTGGCTGTACGCCTTTGTTGGTGTTGGCGCGGATCTATGACCATCCTCAGTACGAGCAGCTCCTGGAAACGACGCTCGCTGCCATCACGACGAGTAGACCACTCGATGCATCCTCCGAATCTGAAGACGACTCGTTTGAGCTTCCTCAAGTCATTCGACGGATATCGCTCGCTGATCATGTCGATCCGAAGGGCAACACGCTGGCTCATATCGTTTCTACAAAAAGAGCAATGGAGACCATTTTCAAATACTGCCAAGGTGACTTCAATACGCTGAATGACAAGGGGCTGTCGCCGTTGCTCATCAGCATCAAATTTGCAAGACAGCCCGTACTTAACTTTTTACTGAGCCGACCCGAAGTGGATGGCATGGCGCGCGATGCTCGAGGACACTCTGCGATTCACTACGCAACGCGCTCAAGTTTGCCGCTATTCAATACCTGTGTGCGACATGGCATCGACTTCAACGACCGCGCAACAGGCTCTGGCTGGACGCCGCTCCATATTGCTTCGCGCGAAGGCAACATGGTGGTGCTCAAGCGGCTTCTCGAACTCGATGCCGAAGAAGCATGGGACTGGCGCGGCTTTCGTCCAGGCGACGTAGTCAAAAATGATGATGTTCGTGGCTTACTCGACAATTGGGCGTGTCATGGCAAAGAGGTGGCTGTTTTACGTGGTCATGTGGGCGAAGATTGCACAGTCAAGTATTTGGTCAAGGTGCGCCATGGAGGCGGTGTTTTACGCAGCGTGGCGGATTTCGTCAATCTGCGGCATTGGATGACAAAACGGTATCCGGCACTTGGTATTGCCACCTTGGCCATCCATACGCCTGCGCCGTGCTTGCTCCATTCACGGCCAGCGCGGTCAGTCTTGTTGGCAGTCACGGAACGGCTCGATGCGTTTGTTCAGTCGCTCGTCACTCATTCCGAGATTCGCAAGAATCCCATTCTCTGGGAGTTTCTCCTGTCCCCATCAAAACTCGATGCGCGCGTCGTGCAAGAAAAGGTGGACCGCGAAGCGCAAAGCAATCTTGAAAAGCTATGGCAGGAGGAGAAGCCATTAACGGACTTTACCTCGGCCGAGCTCTTCTTCGGACATGCAAGAGAGCAGCTTTTGGTGGTCTCGTCGAGCTATCAAGTCTTTGAGCGCAAGGCGCGAGCGGTCCGCGATGGGCAACTTCATTTTTCGGTGGCCTTTGCTTTACTCAGCAAGGGAGTCGATGCTTTCCTTCCCGAGCTTGGCAATGGCACCTATGCAGCTGCATTGACGGAAATGAGTCACTGTTTAGCCTCGCGCGAACCATCGCTACTCTACCGCCTGATAGAAGCCGTCATCTCGGTGGAGTCAAAAGCTGCCGGGATGTTGCACAGTCTTACATTACCCTCACAGCTCGTCGAGCGTATTCGCGATTATACTGCCGACATTGAGCGCGGCAACCACTCCCTCGCGCGCAACTCCAAATTCGCGCTCGGTCTGCTGGCAGACACGCGTGCACGACAAAAAGCCAACATTACGCAGAATCTGCAGGAACTCCATCTCGAGCTCAATCATGCGAGCTGCGAATTGCGGCGCAACGAGACGGTTTTGGCGGATGCCCTGTCGCAGTTTTACGACCAACATGCGCGGGCGGCCAAGCAGGCAGTGTTGGACTTTTGCAAGACGCAAGTCAAGGATGAGCGTGAGCGCCTGGCGGGGATGGAGCGATGTCTCGATCGACTTCGGACTGGTTCACTTACATCTGCGCGGATTGTCGAGGAAGATTAATGTGACTGCGACCGTTCGGCTCCACACTTGGCGGCTCCCCGCGATTCGGCTTCGGACATGTAAACGCCGAGCTCTTGTACCCTCTACCTATACTTCAATAAACATGGCCAAGAGACCGATTCGCATCGTAGGCGTCTCTGGATTCGCAGGTGATTCGCCAGACTTGTTTAAAAAGAACCTCGAGGCGGCATCGAAGGATGGCGCAGGCATCGGCAAGTACCGCTTCACGCGTCTCTCGCTAACAAAAAGATGCAGTCATTGGCGATTCGCTCGCAGAGTTCAATCTCTCTATCTCTGCCCTTGGGCAATCTGCAGGCAAGCATCCCGGATGGGAGGCCAACTTTATGGCTGGTCTGAAAGACTCACTGTCGCTTGTCAATGAGCTCAAGTGCAAGGTCGTGTCGGACGGCGGCGGTCTCAATCCAAAAGGCGCCGCGCTCGAGATCCAGTCATGGATTGATGCCGCTGGATTTGATCTCAAAGTGGCTTTTGTCGATGGCGACCACGTCACGAAAGAAGTGACAGACCAGATTGCCCGTGGCGAACCTATTCGTCACCTTGATGGCGAAAATACCAATGTGCTGCACGACAATGCCTCGCAAAAGGCGGCAGAAACACTGAAAGACCGACGCATTATTTCGGCCAATTGCTATCTCGGCTCGCGTGCCATCACTGCCGCACTCAAGGCTGGCGCAGACATTGTCGTGTGCGGTCGTGTTGCGGACGCATCGCCCGTCATGGGTCTTGCTGCTTGGTTCCACGACTGGCAAGAAAGCGATTACGACGCCTATGCCGGTGCGCTTGTTGCTGGCCATTTGATTGAATGCAGCGGCTACTCGACGGGCGGCAATTTTAGCGGCTTTGAACGCTACAGCTTTGACGACTTGACTGATATTGGCATGCCGATCGCTGAAGTGGCCCACGATGGCACTTGCGTCATTACCAAGCCAGAGTCGCTGCCGGGTCTCGTCAATGTCGAAACCATCAAGTGTCACTTTTTGTACGAGCTGCAGGGCACAAAGTATCTCAATTCGGATGTGACTGCAAGGACACGAGAAATCAAGATGGAACAGCAGGGGCTGAATCGTGTGCTTGTCACGGGCATCAAGGGCATGGCACCGCCTGCCACGACGAAATGCGCCATCTTTTGGATCGATGGCTTCCAGGTGGAATACATGATTGGCGTGACGGGCAGCAATCATTCAGCCAAGGCGGCCCTCTTTAAGCATCAAACCGTCACGCGTCTCAAGAACCTTGGTCTTTTCGACAAGCTGGCAGCGCATGAGATTCAAGAGTATGGCGTGCCGGAAGCGAATGCCTCTTCACAGTTCCGAGGTACCTGCTTTATTCGATGCTTTATCCAGGCACCTTCAGCAGAGCTCGTCTCGTCTGTCATGAGCGTCCATGCATCTATTGGCCTCGAGCACTTCAGCGGCTATCACAGCACCATCATGACAAATCCTGCGCAGGGCGTTCCGCGTATTTACCTCGGCTACTACCCTGGACTGTGGCCCTTGTCAAGGCTGGATGTTGGCTACACCCCGATTGAAAAGGGTGGACTCGGCACGCGCGTTCGTATTGATCGAGTCGAGGGTACGTCCACACTCAAGGAGATTTATGACGTTGACAGCGACACGACCACCAGTCTCGTCAAGGATGCACCGGCGGTTCAGCAAGGCGAGACTGTCACCACCGAGCTAGGCAACCTCGTGCTTGCGCGATCAGGCGACAAGGGCGGCAACATTAACATTGGTCTCTTCCCACTCAGCCCGCTCAACGCTTCTGGCAACCCTTCGCAAGAGCCCGTGCAAGAAATTTATGACTGGCTGGTGTCGTATTTGACGTGCGACATGTTTCGTCAACTCGTCGGCGATGATTTCAAGCCGCACATGTCGATTGAGCGGGACTTGTTTCCCGAACTTAAGGCGGTGCACTTTGTCGTCTATGGCATTCTAGGACGCGGCGTGACGAGCTCGAATGTGCTTGATAATCTCGGCAAGGCGTTTGCAGACTGGATCAGAAGTCGTCACGTTGAAGCACCACGGAAATTGTTGGAGCTCGTCGGCAAGCCGGTGAAAAGCAGTTTGTAACGCAAGTCATAAATGCAGTCTTGTTCTATTATGCAGCTTTCGGTTGTAATCGTCGAAGGAAGGCTTCTAATAAGGTAGCTTCGATCTTGTCGGTGTCGTTGACTTTGACCGTGAGACTTTTCAATTTGGAACCCCCAACAATGTCAGGGGGACGGGATCCATCGCATCTTCACAAGAACCGACAAGGCGTATATAACTTGACGGATGGCCTGTGTGGCCGAATGAACAATTACTCACGCGCAAGCTCAAAGACACAAGCACGCTGCAGCTGTCAACAGTCAACAGTGACTCCAGAGGTCAGCACTAAAACTCATACGGATGACACACTCAGCTAGATTGATATACGAAAGATTTGAGACCTATTGACAAATTAAATGGCGAAACGGAACCCAGGCTTGTCTGCAATTACAAGACCAGCCTTTTGTTTCTTGTTCTCCCTGTGGAAGTAGACCGTAAAGATGCCCACCCAGAGCATGGTGAATCCGTTACATGCCAAACATGCCAAAAGACCGGGACGGTACACCGGAGCGTCTTGCTGACGAAAAACAAGACTACTGAAGATACCCCCAATGGCACCAAATCGAACTTGTAGAGCACTCATCACTGTTCGCCGTGATGACGTGTGGATGTTGTTTTGAAGATAACCAATCACAAAAGGCATGTTGGCGTTTGTTCCGGCCGCAACGAGGAAAACAGCAGCGTAACTTCCTGTGGCAGGGATGTTGGGTGCGTACAGGACTCCGAGGCCGATGAAACAGAGTGCACTGTGGAAAACAATGAATGGAGCACGGAGCTTGATCCTGTCTGAGAAGTAGGCGCTAGTCATTGCAACAAAAATCGCGAATAAATTAGGAGGAGCAGTAAGTCATTGTGCCTCAACCAAAGAAAATCGCAAACGCAGTCGCAGGATAGTGGGAAGGAAGAATGCAAGTGTGTATCTAAGTCATCAGTCTGGTGGCACTCAGAGCATCGACTTAAGATGTGGCCGTACAGCACATGAACATGAGGCCCATGATCCATGCGCGCCATTCAAGCAAATACTTGCCCAGCTTTTCCACCGTCAAGGGGTCAAGCTCGAGATCGTCACAGTCTCGTTCAAGTCGGTAAAGAACACGGGTATGGTCTCGAGGGCTCAAGAAGCGACGCTTTTGTGTTTTTGGGAATTCGACGATGAAGAAGAACACCACACATCCCAGTGCAATTGTAAAGACACCCTACAAGTTAGCAAGAAAGCAAGGAAGAACTGCTTTGCTGCAGAATGCAACGAATGCATTGGCAGCTCAACTTTGAGTCACATACCTCGAGGAAGAAAATGAAACTCCAGGGGCGGTAGTTTCCGCGGGGTCCAATGCGCGCAAGTCCGTAGGCCAAGATGGAATCAACTCCAGAAGCAAAGACGCCAAACATGTAGAAGAATGTGATTCGCTTCTGTAGTTCGTATCGCTTGTACCACGAAGAGAGCAGGAAGACACAAATGAAAAAGTGTCCACCCTCGAGCAGGCCAAGGAGACAACGAAGAGCGGCAAGAGCACCCCAGACCTTCACAAAGCCCATGCAAACTATGACAAGGCCCCAAGTGACGGCAATGAAAGTGATTACATAGCGAGGCGAGATGTGACGGACGAGTAGTGTAGCCGGTAGCTCAGAGATGAAGTAGAAGGGAAAGAAGACAAGTAGCGTAATAGAGTATCGGTTCTCAATGCCCAATCGCAATTCGATGCCTATTTGCTCAATCTGAGCGTTACCTATATTTTTAAGGTCAATAAGTGACCAGGCGCAAAGAGCAGCGAGCCAAGGGCCGACGTTGCGGTCGACTTTTCGCATGATGCGTGCGTCGTGGCTGTCATCCACGATATAGGGAAAATCTGCCTATTCTGCATTAACATCGCGGCAGTCCTTCTCATTGCGAAATCCATTGGAATCTGCATCATCGATTGAGCTGCTGGTTACGTGGTGTGTCTGGTCTTGCTTTACGATGGGAGCCTCCATGGTAAAAAGCGCTGCGTGTCCCAAAAATGCGCGCGTTAATAAAATTCAGGGATGAGCCTTGCTTTAACGAAAAGTCAGCTACAATCGTCAAGGGCAACGGTTTGAGCGTACAGAATTGTGTATCACAGTGCTAGCCCCTGCCTGCTGGTAGACTGCGAAGCCTGGAACCCGAACCGCGCCCCCGTCAGTACCTCACTCCTGACGATGTCCACCCATGTGAGCTGTGGAGCAGACGTAGAGCAGCAGCTGCAAGACGACGTCAGCGCTAACTTGAATAAGATCAGAGACGCCAGCATAAAAAGGTCGCCGACAAAATTCGTAGACTTTTACAAGTAGCAGCCCTTGTATGTCGTTCCAGGCTTATCGTCGAAGTAAAGCCACTTAACAGATTCTTGAAGCCAGTGCTACTACAGTATACTATTCTGGCGACATTGAATCACCTTCTGAATGACGGCCCCATAGCTTTGGCAATCAGCTGTGTTTTACCTGTGGGACGGTGTGCTGGGATTGCGCACTGCCTATTGCAATCGCAACTATTGAGGCGAAACAAGAACCGGCGCTGAATTAAGGCAAAGAGTTAAGATGATTTGTGCTTGGACTACTCGCACAGATGACATGCTGGCTCATACAATAAACCATGACCCCGATGGGTAGAAGTCCATATGGAAGTGCTGAGCTACGTGGAAATGCCTGTAGGTAGGCGATACGATCAGGTCCGACAAACAGCTGCAGACAAACAGGAAGGATCCGGGAGATAGCTCCGATGGTTACCCCTGACGCGATTTGTTTCCCGAACTCAAGGCGGTGTACCTTGTCGTCTATAATATTTTAGCACGCGTTGTAACGAGCTCGAATGTGCTTGATAATGTCGGTAAAGCGTTTGCAGACTGGATGAGAAGTCGTCACGTTGAAGCGCAAATGCAACTATTGGAACTTGTCGGTAAGCCAGTCAAGAGCATTTTGTAGGCAATCTATAAATGCAGTCGTATCCTATCATGCAGCTATTCATCAGTCGTAACCATGCCTCGTCATCGTGATCGTCGTATTGTTGTAATCATGCGTCGTCATCGTCATTGTCATAATCATCAAGCAGCCGGAAGCTGATACTTGCCGCGCGAAAAGCGTAGACACTCGGCATAACGCGTCGGCGTATGATCAATCAGGGCGCGCATGCCAGGTACCCAGCGCAGCACCTTGAGAAACACCAAGCGCTTGCCAAAATCAGTCGTCGAAGGCTCCGTAGGCTTTTCCTCTTCCGTCTTGATGTTAAAGGCACCACGCATGACTGGGGCCGTGTCGGAAAAGATGCGAATGCCGCTGCCGGGAGCACTATAGTTGAGGTAGGAATTTTCACGAACGGGATGAAGTTCAGGCTCGCCGATACCGCCGGTGAAAGCGGTGTCCTTGTTGAGTGGCACACGTGTAACGAGGTCATGGTCGCAAATCATGCGCCAGAGCATCTCCTTGGGTCGCTGGAGGAAACTGTCATAGTAGCCGCGTGCATACTCTTGGTTGCCAGTAGCAGGCGTGCCATAGGTGTAGGCATCACGCAGGACGGCCTTGTCGGTGAGTTTGTCGGTATTGTTAAGGAGCCAGCCGTAGAAGAGCGTTGCGACGCCAGCGCCGAGACTGTGGCCCGTCACCCAAATTGGCACCGTGTCAGCCTTGGTCTGCTGAGCGAGCTTAGTGACCTTGAGGTTGATGGCTTCGACGAGCGTCTCATACGGGTAGTAGTCGAGACGCGATTCCGATCGAGCGCAAATGTGCTCGCGGTCTGGGAAAAGGCAGGTAAAGAAGCCTTGGTGAACTTGGCCGCGAAAGAAGCCCTCGGCATCCACTTGACGATACGTCAAATCAATGAGCCATTCGTCGAGATCGAGGGGCGAGGTGCCTTTAAAGACGACGACGACAAATGGATCGGCAGGTGCCTTGCTCGCCATCAAGGATGCATACGGTCCGCCATAGCCAGTCTCGAGCTCAGAAATCAGATGGTAAGACACGTTGAGCTGATCGGTGAGCTTGACAATTGGCGCGACGCTCTCGCGGAAGAAAGTGCTGAGCTTCTTGCGCGTAAACGATGTGCTGTCCTTGATTGTTCGAAACTTGGAAATCTTGCAACCATCGAGGAAGAATTGCTTCTGGTAGTAGTCTTCTGCCTGGAGAAAGACAAATTGGTCTCGAATGTAGACGGCGGCGGCCATGTTGAGCAAATATTCGGCAAGGACGGGATCAAAGGTGCGCGTCTCTCCCTGTCGGCCAAGTGCTTTCTGACCGTCGTCAATGATGGGCTGCATGTTGTTGAACATGTGCTGGTCGACACTGTCGTTAGCTGGCTTCTACTTGCAGCAAGATGCACACATGAGCGAGTTGTTGTAGTCGACAAAGGCCCCGATCCAAGATTGCGGCAAAAAAGCACTTGCTGCCCAAAAGAAGAGTTTCATGAAGGTAAACAAGATTGCCACCGTCACAAGGGTCACGTTGTAGAGCCAAAATGTCGTGCTGAGCCAGTCGCGGCCGGGTGGCCAGATCGTCTGAGCGATTTCAATCGTGTAGTTGGCGACAGCGCGCAGCGCGATCCAAGGCCCGAGCTTTTCAAGGACCGAGGGCGCATAGTAGACAAGGTCGGCATCGGCCGTATTGGGCTGCGAGCGACGGGCATAAACCTTGGCGCGGTGCAATTGCGTGCGCTCAAAATCCTCGAGCTGGATTTCCTTCAAGCGTGAGAGCCTGTCGCCTTGAGCGTCTTTGGTCTTGTTGCCATCGCGCAGGGCGTCGGGCGAGGTCTCTCGCGAGGCGTCTTGGTTGACAGCGGCGGTTTGATTGTCTATAGCAAAGGCAACTTCAGGTGTAGCCGAGGCAGCTGTAGCAGCAGCCTTTTTGAGCTCACGTCTGGAGGAAGTCATGAAGCATTCACTTGTCTAGCCCGATTGTCTTAAGCTAAGCCGAGCTAGTCTCTCGCAGACTTAAGTACTATAGCTACCTACTTAATGAGTCTCGATCTTCGCAGTGTCGGTGCTCGTGGTGTCGATGATTTTGAGCGTGAGACTTTTACTCGAGGACCAGTGACCTCACAGCAGACAGTCGCTCAGCCAGGACCTCGGGAGCCAGCGTCGTCGATGATGGACCGCCTTGAAACGATCGCTTGTGCTTATACACTGACTCGTACATTGCCTCGTTGGACATGCTTGCTCTAGCAAGTCTCGTCACGAATCTCAAGGCATGCGTGCAAACTCGCGCCACACTTTGTCCTGTGTCCTCCATGAAAACGCTGGAGCGGGGGCGCTGTCTTCAGGTAACTCGCCAGGCGCCTTGCTGCTGACCAGGATACATCAGGATGACTGCGGCATGACGTGCACCTTGGATTCACGCCTGATAGCTCATGTCGCCCAAGCTCCTGTCATGCGCAAGGTTGAATCGACCGAGCGTCACGCCTCAAGCTTGCGCCCTTCACTCACCTGAGATTCCAGATTTGCTTCACTATGACAGCGCGCCTCGGTCGTCAAGTCCTCACGCACTAATGCTGTCTCTGCATTGGCCGTCTAACTTTTCGCAGACTGCACATTGGCCGCAAGCTTGAATCAAGAATGCTTTAAGCGCGTGATCGGCAAGTGCCAAGGGTCGCACTCCAACAGGCGCTGCCAACTTACCAAGTTCAGTTTGTTACTCTGCGTTCAGGGTTGTCGCTATCGCCCACCTTTGTATACTCTGCTTAGTCTAGTTCAGGCTGGCAATGTATATCAGGAGCGCTTCTCGCACCTTTGTCACATTGTCAGCAACACAAGTCTTTTACATCCTATTACCTTTACTTGGTGTAAGTCTCTGTTGCCAAAACCAACCCCTCCACGCTCCTGTCTCCTTCGATACGCCTCGCCTCGTCTTGACGTGATCGTTACAGTTTGCTGTCCATACGGCAGGTTTTACCAGAGACAATTCACTGTGTCCAACATCCCGACGCCCGAGGACTTTGTGGCTTTGCATGCGCAGGTCACCAACCTTACCAACGCGATGCAGCGCATGTTTTCGGACAACTCCATCCTGCGCACGGGGCCGCTGCCATCGCCCGCCAAACCCAGGCGCACGCCGAGGCCCAGCTCGCCGCTGCCGCTGCCGCCGCAGTGCCCCTTGCGTTTCGCCCCTTGCCATCATAACACGTTCGAAAGGTTCAACCCGAGCATGGGTTGGCGTTGTCCGAGCATGGGTTGGCGTTGTCCGAGTACGTGCGCTGTATCTTGTTGACGAGGTTCGCGACTTGTGCTTGCAAAGCGACGAAGTCTTCCTGCGTTGAGACGTTTGTGAAATGGGTGAAAAGGTCTCTAGTAAGACCTGCCGTCTGGCGGCAGCGGCAGCAGCGAGCTGTGGCTCGGCGTCAGCATTGTTCTAGTGATCGATTGCGGCGGCCTGAGACTCCACAGTGCTGAGCAGCATGGCGTTGTCCGAGTACGCGCGCTGTATCTTGTTGATTAGGTTCGCGACTTGCGCTTGCAAAGCGACGAAGCCTTCTGGCGTTGAGATGTGTGGACACGGTGAAAAGTCTCTGGTAAAACTTGCCGTCTGGTCTGCAAACTGTACCGATCACGAGATGAGGCAAGGCGTACCGAAGGAGACAGGAGCGTGGATGGAATTGGCTTTGGCAACAGAGGTTTACACCACGTGGTAGTAGTAGGTAAAGGATCTGTGTTGCTAAGAATGTGACAGAGGTGCGAGTACATGCGCTGCATCTCGTTGGTGAGGTGCGTGACTTGCGCATGCAAAGCATGGAAGTCTTCTGACGTTGGGCCCGGGACGTTCTTGGACGTGTTGAAAAATTTCTAGTCAAGTATCGCCTCGACACCTGGTGTCACGACTCGTTGGGGAGGTCCATCCAGACCCAAAAACCTTCGATGGGTCCAGAGATGAAGAGCTGGTGCGCGATTTCATCGATTGATGCGGCATCAAGCTCTCGGCCGGAAACGAACGGTTGGAAACCGAGACGCAGCGTATTAAACATGTTGGCAATCTTTTGTCCGGCGCCGCAGCTTCACGGAACCTGACCCCGACTTTCTGGTCCCATCGGTCTCACCTTGAGGACTGTCCAGGAGCTCTTCGAGGCCCTCTCTCCTCTGCTCCCACTGTCTCTCGTCTCTCTTCATCGGATGCTCGCAGTCACTCTCGCTTCTTGGCCTCGCTCTTCGGATACCTTTGCCATGGTCGGCTGCGGCGCAATCAGCAACTTCATCGACGCGCATTTCGTCAAGCGAATGCATTTGCCGACTTCACCTCGACCCTACGACGTCAAGCTCGAGACTCATGACGGTGGAGCCCTTTTCGATGCTGACTTTATGGCTTCTCCGCTCCGCCTTCGCATTGGTGGGTACTTTGAGTTGTTGTTGTCCGTTGCAGTTACGGATTTGGGTCGCTACGACGATGTTTTGGGTTTGCCGTGGCTGGAGTGGGCTGAAGCCCCACGACATTCAAATCAAGCGGTCTCAACCCCCTGACTCTTGTTCTTCCCGTTGCAACGGCTCACAATGCACACGTCCGCGTGGTGCTGAATGCACAAGCACTCGCTCTACGTCAAGCCAAAGATTTGCGTTTTTGACAGCAACACGGTTGAACTTCTGGGCTATGTCATCAGCTCTTCCTGTGTCAGCATGGACAAGTCCAAGGTCTCTGACATCCTCGGCTGGCCCGCTTCACGCTCTGTATACAACATCCAAGTCTTCAACGGATTTATCGCCGGTTCGTTGAGGGTCACAGCAAGATTGCCAAGCCCTTGTATGAGCGCGAGCTGCTCAAGACGCTAGTGAGTCTGTTTGGGCCGATGCTGCTGCAGCCTTCTTTGAGCTTCCCAAGACGCGTTGCACTACCCCGCCTATACTGGTCTACTTTACCCCGAGCGAGAAGACCTTCATCGAGACCGACGCCTCGGACTCTGCCGTCTGTGGCATCCTTTGCCGCACGACTTGGCCAACACTGAGCTTCACGACAGCCTCTTGCTATACAGTTGTTGAGTTCACATCCCTGACAGCGTTGATCTGAAGTTTTCCCTCTTATGACAGCACCATGGCAGGCCCGTCTCTGGTCATTGGGTTTTCTTGATGATCTTTGAGCCACTTGCCCATCAATTCTACTGGCCTGGTATGCGCGCGTACCGTCAATATTTCTTGCGGCACTTGCACCCGCTCCCAAGTCGTCCGTCACAAGCCCTATAGCGAGCTTCAGCCCATCCCGTTGCTGATGGCCCTTGGTTCGTGGTTTCTCTCGACTCCACCATCAAGTTTTTTCTCTCTGACGATTGGCGCGCTTTCCAAAGTCACTTTGGGCCTCCTGTCGGCGTCCCACCATTCCCAGACCGCGGGCGACCACACTGAGCGTGCCAACGCCATCCTGGAGCAGTACTTGCGCTGCTACACCAACGAAACTCAAGTCGATTAGGCCTCTCTTCTTCCTTCGGCGAGTATCCTTTACAAAATGCCTTTCAGAGTCGATCAAGACCTCAACGGTTTTTTTTCCGCTACGGCTATCATCCGCGCTTCGGCCTGCACTTTGGCGTGGACTCCGACATTTACAATATTGGCAGCCTTGACATCACTCAGTGCCTGCATGCTATCCACGCCGAGCTCAAGACCCATCTCAAAGATACACAGGAGGCTCAATAGCGTAACGCCGATGCTCACCGTCTACCTCAGCCCGACTTCCAAGCCGACCAGCGTGTCCTCTTGAGCAGCAAGAATATCTAGTCTGATACGCCCTCTTCCAGGCTTGATGCTCTTCGCCGTGGTCCTTACTTCATCTCCAAGTCCATCGACAATCGCGCCTTTGCACGGCGTCTCAGTCGCGATGTCAAGATTCACAATGACTATCACTCAAGCTTGCTCAAAGTCTACCATGAAGCCAACAGCGACGTCGCGGGTCCTGCTGGCGTACAACCAGCGAGTGCCTGCGGCGAAGAAATGGGTGCCGAGTCGATTGAAACGATCGCACAAGAGCAGACGAATGTTGCAGACCGAGACTTGATTTCGAAGAGTAGCCGACAATCTTGTACGTCTCTGTAGCCATGTTGGCTGAGACCCAGACTGATAGCATTTTCGGATCCGTGTCTTCAGGAAGGCCTTTGAAATAGTGTTTGGCAATAGGATGGTTCTTTCCTTTAGGGAGACTGCCCTCTTGATGATCGGGAGACAAAAAGCTTGCATTCTCTGGAGACACTTGCCTGTCGAGCATCTTGTCGCGAGATCCTATTGAGAGCCGGCTGCAGTGTCGTCTTTTGTGAAGGATTGATGCACGCGAGATTGGCCACGCGTGGGTAATGTCTAACACTGCCTATGTTGAGTCAGCTCGCGATTAAGGGGTGTCAGTCGGAAATTGAAACTCAACACTGCCAATATTCAGATGACACATAAAAAACAAGAGCGTCGCTCATCAGTAGAGACAGAATACTACAAGAACTTTGGAATGGATTTAAATCGCAAAACGGAATCCAGGCTTGCCTGCGATGACATGGCCAGCCTCTTGCTTCTTGTTCTCCTTGCGGAAGTAGACAGTAAAGATGGCTACCCAGAGAATGACAAATGCGTTACATGCCATACATGCCACAAGACCGGGACGGTACACCGGGGCATCTTGCTGGCGGAAAACAAGACTGCCGAAGATGCCACCGATGGCACCGAAACCAACTTGTAGAGCACTCATCACTGCTCGTCGAGACGAGGTGTGGATGTTGTTTTGAAGGTAACCGATCACGAAAGGAATGTTGGCGTTTGTTCCGGCTGCAACGAGGAAAACAGCAGCGTAACTTCCTGCGGCAGGGATATTGGGTGCGTACAGGACTCCGAGACCGATAAGACAGAGTGCACTGTGGAAAATGATGAATGGAGCACGCAGCTTGATCCTGTCTGAGAAGTAGGCGCTAGTCATTGCAACAAGAATTGCGAAGACGTAAGGAGGAGCAGCGAGACATTGCGCCTCGACCAGAGAAAATCGCAAACGCAGTCGCAGGATAGTGGGCAGGAAGAAGGAAAGTGCATACCTGAGATGTTAGTCTGATGGCGTTGAGAACGTCGACTTACGCTGTGACGGTACAGCACATGAACATGAGGCCCATGATCCATGCGCGCCATTCGAGCAGATACTTGCCCAATTTCTTCACCGTCAAGGGGTCAAACTCGAGATCGTCACGGTCTCGTTCGAGTCGGTAAAGAACACGTGCGTGGTCTCGAGGGCTCAAGAAGCGACGCTTCTGAGTTTGCGGGAATTCGACGATGAAGAAGAAAGCCACACACCCCAGTGCGATTGTAAAGGCACCCTACAGGTTAGCAAGAAAGCGAGGAGGAACTGTTTTGCTAAAGAATGCAACGAATGCATTGGCAGCTCAACTTTGAGTCACATACCTCGAGGAAGAAAATGAAACTCCAGGGGCGGTAGTTTCCGCGGGGTCCAATGCGCGCAAGTCCGTAGGCCAAGATTGAACTGACCCCAGAAGCAAAGACACCAAACATGTAGAAGAATGTGATTCGCTTCTGTAGTTCGTATCGCTTGTACCACGAAGAGAGCAGGAAGACGCAAATGGGAAAGTATCCACCCTCGAGCAGGCCAAGGACACAACGAAGAGCGGCAAGGGCACCCCATACCTTCACAAATCCCATGCAAAGCATGACGAGACCCCAAGTGATGGCGATGAAGGTGATGACATAGCGCGGGGAGATGTGTCGGACGATTAGTGTAGCCGGTAGCTCAGAGATGAAGTAGAAGGGGAAGAATACAAGAAGCGCGATAGAATATCGATTCTCAATGCCCAATCGTAGCTCTGCGCCCATCTGCTCGATCTGGGCATTGCCCATGTTCGTACGGTCGATGAGAGACCAGGCGTAGAGCGCTGCGAGCCAGGGAACGACGTTGCGGTCGACTTTTCGCATGATGCGTGCGTCATGGCTGTCATCCATGATATCGGGGAAATCGGCGTATTCTGCGCCAGGATCGTGGAAGGTCTTCTCGTTGCGGAAGCCATTGGAGTCGGTCTCGTCAATGGAGCTGGTGTTTTCGTGGTGTGTGCGGTCTTGTTTCACTATGGGAGCCTCCATGGCGAAAGGTGGTGTGTCGCAAAAGTTTGCTGGCTCAGGGTGTTCAGTCGCAGGGACAAGGTCTCCTTTAAAGAAGAGTCAGCTCCTTAGATCACGAGTTATCCAACAGCTGGCCATTGAGGATAGCCCCTGATAGGCAGTGGCCCCGTGAACACCGGAACCCGAATCGGGCAACATGTCCTTTGCCGCCGACAGCCAGAGCTACAAAATCTGGGGTAGTCTCCCCGGAAAAGCCACAAAGAAGAGTCAAAGCACTGGCTAGCTAAGCCTAGCTTCTTGGGCGCAGGTCTTCGGCGCCGGCACGTTTGACAATTTGAGTGCGTTTGACAGTTTAGTGTGGAGGAATTGTGTAACTTTGAGTTCGCAACAACACAGCCTCTTTCTGGCAGTCTCAGGTGGTTCGAGAGTCGAGACGCGAGTGACGTCGGGCCATCATGGCGGCCGTGGACAACAACTTCAACAAGTCAAGTTAGTCAACATCCGGATCCTGGAAACTCGGGCTCTAGAGTCTACAAATTACAATTGCAATGAACGCCAACAACGTTTTTGCAGAGTACACGTACTCTGGCCTAAAGCTGCTTGACGCCTGCACTATCCGCGAACGTCCGCAGCACAGAGTCAGCGTCTGAATCATTAAGCAATAGAGAGAATTAAGATACTGAGGCGGTGGCCGGCTGAGGCTCTCACAGCCATCGACCTTCTAGCAAGGCCTCTCTACAAGTATATCGCTACAACTCGCTTACAAGCGACAGTACACTGTCGGTGCTCTGACCGAGTGCTGCGGCTGCCCCGGCATCTACAGTTTCTACTGCCGTTGCAAGTTCGCAACATTCCACACACATTCAGCTATGTCTTGCGTCGTTCCCGACTCTCGCATGCGCAGTAGCGCGAATAGTGGCCGGATTTTAGTAAATGTGCATTAGGTCCATCAAGTTACCTCGACTCAAGGATCAAGCCCGTTGATCGAGATGACTGCGTGAGTCTGAGCAGCGTGACAGACTGACAGTATCGTCTCGTAGATGTGGCTATCCATGGATGCGGACAACTTCGGGACCGGGACAAGTCGCAAGACTCGCAACGTTTGCAAAGTGCCGCTCTGCAGCCCGTCAGTGCTGCCAGCCTGCCACAGGCTCCCAGTGCAGGCTAGAGCCTAGAGCTTAGAGGCTTAGTCGCACAAGCAAGTCGCAGGCGCCTATGATCCCATGAAAGCTTAAGTGGCGACTGCAAGTACGGCACACGAATGGGTTAGAGACTGAAATATGTATGTCTTTGCTCTACTCAAACAGTCAGACAAGAGGTTTAAGCCGAGCAACTGCGCAGATGCCAGACGCTGTCGTGCGTCGCTCCCAGCGCTATGTGATCTGTAGATGTAGAACATTGTAGGTACGCAAAACACGAATCATATCGAAGCAGTCCCCCGGCCCCGTGAGTTCACGACGTCCCGTAACCCTAGAATGCGGAGCATCACGTGAGTGGTGACTCAGCCTCGCTACAATCAGACATTTGTCACACTTCAGATGGCGAGTCAGCATTCTCAATGAGGCTGTGTAGCCCTGCCGCAGCATCCGCATCAGTAAGGTAACTTAGGTTCCTCCGCTCCCGAGATTAAACGCGAGACACACTGCGGGCTTATTTGCTCTTACAATTTAAAAGTTACAGATCTTGCGAGCGCGTTGTGCGCATGCCGCACGCGTCCTGCGATTCGTGCGAACTTACGACAGACGTTGCGACGTTGCGACGTTGCGAATCTTGCGATCACTGCTCAGAATCGCTATTCAGTCTTTGAGCAAATGATGGCTACTGGAATGACAAGTTCTACGATATCGATGACGGTGTAAAAAAACCATCTTGTCCAGAACGAAGGAGCTGTTGCCTCGTGGCCTGCGGTTACTTGTTGTCCCGCCGCCTCCATGTTTACGCTGCGACCATCGCAACTTGTCCCATCGATAGCTCATCTTGTGTCGCGGGTCAAGCAGCTTGAGAGTGAGATGTGTCCGCGTGCCTCCGTTTACTTGTGGCAAGCTAAGGATTGTCGTAGACATGGCCGCCGGCGCGGCACGCTTGCTGATCGTTTGAGTATCTAATTGATTGCCTACATACAATTGAGCACATCTTATCATGCGAGTCCACTGAGCGAAAGGAAGGAGCTTGAAGATTTCTTGTCTCTGGCTAGCAAGGATGTGTTGATGAACAACGAGGCCAAGAACAGGTCCATAATAACCTAAAGCTTCGCCTTTTCCTTTGCCGCCTCGGCAGCCTCTTCAGCGTCATAATACGCGCCCGATGAGCACAAGTGTCCGCCATCCAGCGCGATACCAGCACCGTTTATGTAGCTGCCAGCCTTGCCGCTCAAGAAAACACACAAGCCGCCGACATCCGAGGCACGACCGATGCGACCGAGCGGGATACCCATCTTGATGCTGTCACCTGCCGCCTCGAGCGTCGCCTTCATCATGGCACTCTGGAAAGGACCGCAAAAGATGGTGTTGGAGGTGATGAGACGTGGGCCGAGGTGGCCGGCGAGGTGCTTGGACAGGTGCTGAACACCGGCCTTGGAGGCACTGTATGCAAACGTCTCGTGAATGGGCACGCGGTTGCCGTCCACCGAGCCAATGTGAATCAATCGGCCGGGGTCATCGGGCGTAGCCGCCGCTTCGAGCAACGGCGTGCAGAGTTGAGACACGACAAAGACCGACTTGAGGTTGAGGCCTAGGACGCGATCCCAAGCTGCATCAGGGAATTCGTCAAATGGCGCCGCCCAGTTGTTGCCCGAGTTGTTGACAACCACGTTGAGCTTGCCGCCGGTGACTTGAGAGATTTCTGACACAAGACGCTCAACATCGGCGCGCTTGTTGAGGTCGCCGGGGATGGCGATCGCCTTGCCCTTGAAGCCAAGGGCGTTGAACTCCTTGCAAGTCTGCTCGCAGACGCTTGCCTTGCGTGAGGAGATAAAGACGTGCTTGGCATTGTTGCTGATAAAGGCTCGGGCAATCATGTAGCCGATACCACTACCGCCGCCAGTGACGAGAACCGACTTGCCCTCGACACCAAAGAGCGTGCTTGCGTCCAATGCTTCGTGTGACATGGCTATCTGATGTTGTATTCTTGTTGCAGCTACTGAAGGTTGCAGCACTCGTCGATTGATTGTCTGGGGAAATCGCGGAGGTTGCCGAGGTCAAATCTTTTTCGCACGGTCTGGCACGATAGGAACAAGAGTTCGCTTGACGCCACGCATCATGGGCAGCGTCTGTCCAGCAGGCCGGCCACACTCAAGTACCAAGACGCGTGCAAACTCGGGCGAGTCCCAGTATGCTTGGTGTGCCGTCATCATGGCGAGATATTGGCTGCTGCCTTCTAGCAAGCCACCTGCTGCAGGAAGCAAATAGTCAATCTGTCGATTCTCATTGAGTACGCCGAGCCGGGCATCTGCTATTTGCTCGCGTGAAAAGTCGTGTTGCGGCAGCTCGACACTTGAGGGTAATTTTGACAATTCAGGTTTCGCGCTTGCTTCACGCTTCTCGGTGCTCCAGAATGACGAGAAGAAGGGTGTGGCGGTGGATGGAATTTGCGTCGGCGGCAAAACACGCGCCAGTGCGGCATCGACCGTCGCCATCATGCGATTGGCAATCGGGTCTGTCGTGTAAAAGAAATTGTAGAGATTGCGGCAAGCTAAACAGCCATAGGTGCCGCGTTTGCCAGTGACTTTTGGGTCGTTTGCCTCGGATCCATGCCTCGGCAACAAATGGCGACGATGCAAGAGTAGAAAGAAAGCTGCTGGTGAACCAGCGCAAAAGAGATTGGTCGTGTTGAATGCAAATTGCCCGGCACGTTCGTCTTCTTCTTGAGCTCGGAGCGACAGCACTCGGCCGAGACGTGCACTGAGCGTGGGCGCCGCCTCGATATCTGTCGGCTGTTTTGACAAGACATCAAAGCTAATGGCAGAACCGAGCGAGTGCGCAATCAGATGCACTCGGCCGCCATCCAGAAAGGCAGGATTGTGTTTGACCCAGAGCGCGTACACACGATTCGCCTCTCTGACTGTCGCATTGACCATGCTTGCCTTGTGATGAGACATGTAGTAGGGTATATCGAGCACCACCTGGCCAATGAGCGAGCGAACGGCCGGGATACCGTCAATGGTAATGTCTTCGAGTGTGAAAAAGTCGTTGGCATCGTCCTCGGCCGGCGGCGCTTCGAGATCCAAATTGATGCGCCAGTTGACGGGCAAGACTTGGAAGCGAAAGTCTGGCCTGAGTGAATGCTGCACGGCCGGCAAAGAGCGTTGTGCATGCATATTGACACGCAAGCGATTCACAGCATGCGTAAAAGTCCAGCCCTCTGAAGTCTCGGCAAGCTTTTGACCAATGCCGTGGATCACAAGAATCAGGTCCGTCACCGTCTCTGGACCTGCCTGCGTCTCTTCCGTTGTCGTACTCTTTGGTGACGCCGCCTGCCGGTGATCGTATCCTCGGCACACTTCAACCAAGGCGCTTCGTCGCGCACGTCCAAGACTTGCCATGACCTTACCCGTAAAGCGTGCCGTCAACGTGCTTGACCCGAGCCAGGCGCGCGCGCCATCGCGGTACATAACATAGCGCGCGGCATCGAGCTTGTGCTTGAGCTTGGCGGTAGCACTTTCGCCAAGTGTTGTCGCCGCTTCCAACTCGGCGGCATAAGTCTCTGTCCAAGGCGCTACATCGTGGTAGCCTGCCTCGATGAGGTTGGCAAGGGCATGCGGCAGCGGTTGCCAGGTGGCAGCGTAGAACCAGGTGCCGCGCGTGACACTGGCATGCGACGTATGCGCATGCTGAGATTGCCAGTAGACGGGCGTCATTTGCCAGGTCTGCAGGCAGACTTGATGCAGCCGTTCTGTGCCGACCAGCACAGTCTCTAGCGCGACAGGCGTTTCTGCTGCAGTTTCTTCAATCAGCTCTGCTGCAGCCACAGTCTTTACATAAAGTCCTTCCAGCGCCCCTGAATCAGCTCGGCTCAAAGGCGTCCATGTCGCCTCCGCCTTGACGACCATGGGAATCGGCGCCGACACGTCATAGAGCTGCAAAGGCGATTTGTGAAAAAAAGCGGGCACGAGCGGCGGTGCAGGTGGCAATTCTATTGCAGGCGTCGGCAGACCAGCTGATACCGTGGCTGAAACTGTTGGACGCAGTGCGAGCTGATCGCGGGCGCGCTTCATGGGTCTATTGAGCGGCGCATTCGCGGGTTTGCAGGTACAAGTAAGATTATCTTTGACGTTGACAGTTTGCAACTGAACCACAAACATGCACTCTATGTCAGTGGCAAGGTCCTGCAGATGGCTCTTGCAGTCAAGGCATTTGATGCAACCGATGCATGTGCGCCCGATGTTCCCAAGTAACAATACGAGTCGTCGATATGCGAGCACGCCGACTGCTGGCCCTAATGCGACAGCAAGTCAAATCACGTCGAACCCAGCCATCATGGCTACCCTTCAAAAGCTTATCAAGACGATGGAAACGCAAGGCCTGAGTGAAGAGTCAATGCCGACGGATGAGCAGTGGGAATCGCTGACTTCTAGCCCCGAGGTACAAGCTTGTCTTGAGGAGCTCAGGGTCGCTTGTGACGCTGCTGGCATTGATCCTAGCGCGCACATCATGGAGGCCATGGCGGACAAGACCAAGGCAGAGTAAGGTCCATTGCACATGCTTTAGAAACATTACGGAGGACGCTGTTGGCTTCCAGGTGCACCTCTTCAGCTTGGAACGTCGAGCTGCCTCCATCTACACACTTGGCTCTCGGCTCTCATTGTTGCATACAGGGCAGATCGTGTCACAGCTACAGGCGAGGTGACATTGTTCATACGACAAACTTTCTTGGCGTCGTCAATCGCTTTGCCCTGAGTGTGCTCATGCTGTCCGCTTACAAACGCTGCTATCTCTTTGTTTATTACGCTGTTATCTTTTGCCATTTTCGAAAATGGCTCTGCTCAAAGGAGATGTAACTCCAAGCTCATCCAACACTCTGCGCATGTAACTCCAAGCTCATCCGAAACTTTGCGCAGACTCAATCTCAGAAATCTGCGCATCTGGCCGTGTTTGCGACAACAGCAGCCTCCATGACCCTGCTCGTCCTCGGCTTTGCCTCCGTCGTGTTTGCCCATGGTTGGCGTCAAACGGGGCTCTTGCAGTACGAGCGTGTCGGTCTGATTGATCTCGATATTGACTGACCGGAACACAGATCTGGAAAAGTTATCCATGGTACTGCTTGACCAGGAGGGATTGAACGACAATGTGAATTGCGATTAGGTATCTGATGGTGAGCTGTGCTATGAAATACAGCGTTTGCTTCAATAGAGCTTGTAGAATCAAAGAGGTTGTACCGCAAAGCAAGATCAAGGACAGAGCCTGTCCTCGATTGAGAGCCTGGCAGCTGATTAAGGGATGTGCAGAGCTGGCGGGCTAGCCTGCCGTGTATAATTGCCAGGCGTGCGATCTATACTTGGGCTCGACAGCCAGCAACCACGACCTACATGTTCAACAAGCCAATGTTGACGAGACGGACTGACTATGCGTTCAAAGTCCCAAAGCTGTGCCTTTTGTTGACAATTAGCGATCGCGAGAGGAGGTCGATGGATCGCCGCTCGAATGCTCTCTCAGGCCCTTGACTTTCGCGCGATCGATAGCTTTAGATGAGGCTCCTTCAGTAGCGACAATCGCAGGCAACTGTTGCAGCAGGTATGGCTGTCGGTCGACAAATCGAGCAAGTGTCAATCAATCCAAGCGACTGCGGGCTTGAGATTGTGCTGCATCACAAGTACTAGCAAACAGTTCGCCGATCTTCAACGAAGCAACGAGTGGCATTGAGCCGCGTGCTAAAGTCAGCTTCGCCACGACTCTGAGATGTTGATAAGCTCAGCTGTCCCTCATTCCTTTATGCGGATGGACTGATTCAATGTCGATTCTTCTTGGCCTTTTGGTCAGCCTTGTTGCTCCTTCCCTCGCACACAATTGTCGTCAAATGGGGCTCGCAGAATACCAGCAGGTTGGTAGTCTCACCTTCCCAGAAGAGTCGATTGTATTTCGTCCACCAAAGGTTGCAGATGCAGTCAATTCCTTCTGCCAAGACATGTGCTGGCGGCGAATGATCAAACCTGATCCTGGATTCCAGCTGCCAAAGCCCAGCCTTGCCTTGGAGCTCTATGAGAAGAACAGGCACAAGTGTCAGGCGGATGAGTTGGCTAGCAAAGCTCGATACATTGACCCTGTTTCGGCACTGCAGTTGGACGACGGCTTTTCCGCAGTGCATGATGTTTACAGCTACGAGAAAGAGCCGAGACTCATCGAAAGCCGATGCTTTTGCGCAAGCGGCTTCCTGCTGATACCACGCGTACACAAAAGCAACACGAGAGATGCAAAGGGCGCCGAGATTCATTGTGACGACAAGGAAGTGGTTGAAAATGAATTTACCGGCAATTACAGCGTTCAATTCGAATTGAAGAATGGCATTGGCCAAATTTTGATTCGTCTCGATCGCAAGCGATTGCAAAACGATGTCAGCTGCGCTCAGTAGCTCTGAGAGAGGCTTCCCTCGGCAGCTTTGCAAACCCAAAAGCTCAATCTTGCAATTGGCTCGGCCTTCCTGGGCCCCTTACTATCGCGTCTCCTCATAGAGCTTGCCAGTCATAGTAACTTGGTCAAAGAACAAGTGTCAGCCGCATTCCAGCTTCTGTAGCCAAGATTCAAGTTGCAGCTGCTGAGCTGCAATCCTTGTTCGCGTAGATGAGATGACAGCTCGGAGTTTGAGAGATTAGAAGGGAAATGTATACTGAAGGATAGCTATAGAAGCTCTCGCGTCTTCCATCTTCGCTGACTATGTGCATGCCAGTGCCTGGTCCACGTCTCTTAGCGTTATGGCTGCTTAAGCTTCCAGGCTACATTCGCTGCAGCACTCGATGGCGACGGTGGCATTAGGCCGGAAGCACGTGCGAATCAAACACCCTACAAGTAAACTTGCTCTGGCATTGAATCAACATTTGCTGTCTGTGTAAAGATGCCGGTGGTATTTCCCTCAACCGCTTGAGACCTTTGAATTCGCGCGCAAATACAGAACAACATGCGTCATCTTTTGGGGCCTAGCACACATGGTCTGATGTGACACTACACGGGCCCGGTCAAGGGCTTGCTCGATTTCACCTTCGGAATGATTCTCGCGCAGCTCAAATCGCTCGCCCGAGACCCATGAGAAGGCTACAAAAGGGCTCAATTGGCAGCTACTTGTGTCAGTCTTGCAAGGACAAATCCTATTTCTCAAGGCACAGCAACTCGACTTCATCAGAAATGCACGTCTTCTTTCCGCTTCCCCTGGCCATTCTCCTCAGTCTCATCTCCTTTGTCTTTGCAAAGTCACTCAATTGCAGACAGATGGGCATCATGGAATATGTGCAGGTTGGTACTCTGGACTTTTTCAACGTCGACAAGTTCCCAGCCGATGACGATTTCAATGCTACCGTTTGGGATCGCTGCTATACGATGTGCAGTTGGCGTACGGATGGTCCCCTTTCGGGTTTTGAGCTCGGAGAGCCCAAAGAGGCCGAAAACCGTATCAATCAGAATCCCATCGGATGTCAGACGGACGAAAAAGGGAGATACATGAGTTTTCATGACCACGACAAGTTAGGTCAAGACCGCGTCATGGTGCACTACGTCAAGATCAAGGACAAGGACACGGACACAAAGGTCGGTGAGGCCCGATGCTTTTGCGCCAAAGGCTATTATCTCGTCCCTCGTGTTCACAAAAAAGACATCACAGAGCGTAATACCCTCTTCAAGTGTGATACAGAAACCGTGGATAGACAGTTCGACAAGAATTTCACTACCACGTTTGACGAGACAAAGGGCTTGTCGCAGGTTTTGCTTAGGCCTCTGCGCAGGGACTTGCACAATGATGTTCACTGCGGCTGACATGAACCGCGCCATTGCAGCTACACTGCACATGGTGCCATATGCGATCCGATACCGGACGATCGACGCTGAATCCTGAGCCCTTCTTTCTGCTTGCTCGATTAGCGGCACTCGTCATTAGATTTTCGACTACAGTAGCTTTATCGTACAATGCACTCTGATCAAATATGTTCGATGAGTGATATGGAGCCTTGTAATATCTGAGCAACGTTAAGAGTTTGACGCCAATAATGTTTCACGATCAGCGTCATCGATCTGCCTGATGACAGCGACAACCAAGCACAAGAGGGAAGCGTGACCCCTACCACTCCCTGCACAAGCTTCTTGTCATAGAGCAGTCCCGGCCAAAAGCGGCTTTGCTGGAATAGTTCCTAGTTGCGGCTTTGATAAAGCTCAATGGACGGTTATGGCTAAGGATAATGTCGCGCAGTTGAGGACAGCCGCAGTCTAGCTATAGCTATAGCTGATAGCTATAGATGGACTTTCAATCCTCACGTCTACGCGGCTAGCACCATGAGTGCTCAATCCGGATGCACGAGACGGAGATGTCCATGAGCTTGTCAGTCGTGAGTCTTGTATTTGTGTGCGTCCATGGATGCACGCGCGCAGGGTGCAACATCGCGCAATCAGCGCAGCCACTCGACAAAGTCGACAAACACAGACACGACGATCTGCCAATTGATGTATGATACGCGTATGCTTAGCTGAGGCCAAATAGATGTTTTGAGTGCGAATCCCACTCGGCCAAGCGCTATTAACAGTTCACTAGCTCTAGAGCAATGCAATCATGCTACGTACTCATGAGAATCTGAGGTTGCATTGAGAGAGTCAGAGAGACGCACGCTATGCCAAGCCTTCTCTGGGCAAATCTATCTCGTCTTGGACAGATCTATACAAAGGCAGACGGCTGTCAGGGCTCACAGTGTCTAGTCACTGCGAGACGATACCGCCCGCTGCTTTTTGTAACATGGCCCGGTACCCCGGAGGTTAGCGAGCCCCTCGCAAAGAGAGACTGAGCCGACAAGGCCGTTGCGGTGGCTGTTGCACGCACAGGATTGAACATTGCATCACGTGGACTACGACGCAGTGAGCCAGAAACGTCTGCGAATCGAGCCTCGTATCTTTCGGAGCAGTGACTAGCGTATCCCTTCAAAAGATGGATACAAGAGCCATCGTCTCGCCCACTTAGACCCTTCTTCAAAGCATTACAATTGCACAAGCCCCTCCAGAATGCACGCCTTGATGCCATCGATCTTGGTTGCTCTCCTCAGTCTCGCCCCCCTTGCCCTTGCCGGTAAGAATTGTCGTCAAATGGATATTGCCGAATACAAGTTCATCGGTGTTATCGATTTTGGCAAAGGTAAAGACCCTGGGGACAAATTCAACACCGTCGTCGCGGAGATGTGCGGCTTGATGTGCTTGTCAAATGAGGCAAGCTTGACCTGCCAAGCTGCTACGTGACCCATGCATAGCCCATGTGTCGATGCTACCGTCGCAGCATGCCCGGAATTCGACATGTAGCCAACATGAGCGCTGCCGGAGCCATGCCTGATCTTTTCTCATTTTCAAAAGACGCTTCTAGGGATTGTGTCCAGCAGTTTCGGCTCGCGGACTTATAGAAGCCTGTCGGTACCCTAGCGTGCGGCATGTCCTCTGCGAACTTTGCAAGATTTTTGTTTGCTTGTCGTGCCTGCCGGATATCACGGCGCGTAACATGCCTTTTCTTGGCATAGGGTGTATAGGCTATGCTCACTTATCTCACCAGCCAGATTCTAGACTGCAAGACCCTTCATCATTCAGCAACTGTATAAAATGACCTCATCCGGCCTTCGTCTAGGCTGAAAGCATTCTTGCATTGTTTTTAGGCATGCGTCTCCTCCTGTCATCCATCTGGTTCGCCCTCCTGCTCTTGATCGCTCAGTATGCTGCCTATGGTGGCCATTGTCGTCAGATGGCCCTCATCGAGTACAAGGAAGTCACCACCTTTCGATTTGACATGCATTATTCCGATGGCCGCAAACCAGAGGAGACCGCCTCGATCAAACATTTTTGCGAAGTGACATGCGGCTGGCGTATATCCAGAAAGAATTGGGGTATGGATCTTGATGAGCCTACGAAAGCAAAAGCGGTCTATGAGGCCAACCGGCATCCCTGCCAGGCGGACAACGACGCGAGTCCTGCTCTGTACTTGGATCTAAATGATGTGCATCGTTTCAGGGACTTGCGTGAGCAGCGTGTCATGGTGCTCGATATCAAGGATGATCCATACCATCCAAACAGAATCACAGAGAGTCGTTGCTTTTGTGCGTATGGATTTCTCTTCATCCCGCGTGTCCATAATAACGACATTAAAGACAAGGATGGACATGCCATCATTTGCACACCAAAACAGGTTGATCAAGAGTTTGAGAACAATTACACGGTGGGCCTCGATCCAAAGGTCGAGTCGGCTACTCAGATCTTGGTGAAGCCTGTGGACCCTCATGTCAGGGAAGGCTTGGATGATGCTGTGCGATGCGCGAAGTAGCTGCAGTTATACTTGTAGTGGTTGACGCGTTTCTCCTTGTTGCATCCGACTGTTTGTTGTTGTTTACTTTTCACATCTGCAGAACAGAATGAGTTTCTCGTTGCCAAAACAAAGAGAGAAATCAACATTCCAGGGAGAGAGAGAGAGAGAGAGAGACACTTGACTTCCCTAGTTAGCTAGCTACCTTCCATCCAGGCATCGATACCCGTGAACAGGACAGCCACTCCTCTTGCTCTCAATCATCTAGGAGGCTACCATAATCACCAGCACAGCCAGTCAGCCAGCATGAACGGCACAGTAAGGATCCCCCCTACTCCATCCCCCATTCACATCTGTGCTTCCTAACACTTCACAGCGCAGAAGCACCCGCATCACAACAGACCCAACCACGCAAGACGAAAACGCACGTCCTACAACGCGTCTGACACGCGCACGCTCAGCTCAACCTCTCCAGGCCAAGACCATGCGTGTCGCCAATGGACAACCGGTGGTGGAAAAAGCTGTTGCCGGTGGTGGACGGAAACGGGCAGCCATGGCCGATGTCAGCAACCGGCACGCGAGTACCGTTGTGCCTGCTGCCGCTGGCAAGCCTGTCAAGACGGTGGTCAAGCCTGTTGCCGGTACTTCGACTGGATTACGCTCAAAGCAAGAAACGGGACCCGCCAAGACGAGCCTGACAACAAGCAGTGTTCTCGTGGAGAAGCGGAAAGCGACGCGTTTGTCAAAGCAACCTTCTGTACGTGAAGAAGAACCACCTCTCAAACGCGGCAAGTCTGAGTCAGCACCCTCCTCTGCTGCCGCTGTACCCTCCACAACCACCATCAATGACAGAGAGTTTGCACCGGCCACGTCGTCGACCTTGCCTCCTTTGGCTGCCTCTGAACCCATCATCTATCCCGTCTCGCCACCACCAAAGCCACAACAACAAGACTGGGAAGATTTGGATGCCGGTGATGCAGAAGATCCCTTGATGGTGTCTGAATACGTTGTTGAGATTTTCAACTACCTCCGCGAGCAAGAGATTCGACTCATGCCACGGTCTGATTATATGGAGATGCAACCGGATCTTGCTTGGAAGATGCGTGGCATTTTGATTGATTGGCTCATTGAGGTGCATCAAAAGTTTCGACTCTTGCCAGAGACGTTGTTTTTGACCGTCAACTTGCTCGATCGGTTCTTGTCTGCCAAGACGTGTGTCCTTGCCAAGTTGCAACTTGTTGGCATTACCGCCTTGTTTGTTGCGAGCAAGTATGAAGAAGTCATGTGTCCATCTGTCAGCAACTTTATCTACATGGCCGACGGTGGTTACAAAGATGATGAGATTCTGCAAGCTGAGCAATACCTGCTCAAAACGCTCGACTTTGACCTCGCGGCACCCAACCCCATGAACTTCCTTCGACGCATCTCCAAGGCTGATCAGTATGACATTCAGGTACGTACGGTGGCGAAATACCTGCTTGAAGTGGCAGCTGTGGATCATCGCTTCTTGGTCTTCCCGCCGTCCTTGGTATGTGGTGCTGCCATGTGGCTTTCACGACGCATGCTTGACCGTGGCGTCTGGGATGCTAACCTCGTGCACTACAGTGGCTACAAGGAACGTCAGCTCATCGGCTGTGTGCAAATGCTCATGGACTATCTCCGCAAACCAGTGCGTCATGAAGCGCTCTTTAAGAAATACGCTTCGAAAAAGTTCATCAAGGCGAGTTTGTTTGTGCGCGATTGGTGTGGGCGCAGTATGCATGCAGAGCCCATCTTGAGCATGATGCCAGATGATGCCTATATGCTACAGGACGATGCGGACGTTTGAGAATGCACTCAAACCTTGCCATCAAGCCTGGCTACCAGGCTTGCAGCTTTGGATCACCCTTTTCCCCTTCTTTTGTAATGCGATGCGCCCCATAAGCGAAGCGATGCTGTATTCTATCTCGAAGACTTGTTTTGCCATTCTCTATTCATTCTTGCTACTGATGGTTGCCAGGCTTGCTATGCGATGCTATACTGCCTAAGTCCTTGCATGCTTGTCCTTGCCACGCGGTCGACCCTTAACCAAAAATTTGTTTTGATTATGCACCGAGCGACGCGTCTTGTATCCTTTTGTCTTCCAACCCCAGATACTCTGTGTCGGCTTGTTTCCACGTCCGCCGCCATGACCACCACCGTGGGGATGTTCATAGGCATTCATGGCGACACCGCGGACGGTCGGTCGAATACCAAGCCAGCGTGATCGACCTGCTTTACCCAGTTTGCGATGATGATGATTGACATTACTGACGACGCCAATCGTGGCGCTCGCTTTGGCAGGGATCCGTCGGAGTTCACCGGATTGCAACTTGACAACGGCATATCCTGTCTTGGGACTCGCAATGACTTGCGCGTACGTGCCTGCCGATCGACAAAACTTGGCTGCTTCATTTTGAGCCGTGCTGATGGCATGCACCAAGGTGCCGACAGGGATCATGTGAAGGGGTAGACAATTACCGCGTTGAATCGTACGTGCTGCCAACATACCGGGATCCACCTCGCCGCCCATTTCAGCGACAAGCGAATCAGGCACGCCGGCGACATACGATTCGACGGTGTCGCCTGCGCGAAGACCATCACACGCCAAGACGTAGGACCTTATGCCTTTACTGTCGACGAGTAAAGCTAAATGACCTGATCGACCAGGATCATACTCGATCCGTTCGACACGATGCAAACCTGGTGCCGTTCTTTTGAAATCGACAAGACGGAGGCGTTGCTTGTGACCACCGCCTTGATGACGCACCGTCACTTGTCCACCGAAATTACGACCGCCTTTTTTACGTTTCGGTGCCGTGAGTGGTAGAAAAGGTCGACCTGGATGGAGATGCGCATTGACAGGTCGACGGAGCCAGCGTAGACCGGGTGAATGCGGTTTATATGACTTCATTTGGAAGAGCGTCTTGGCTGTCCGTGAGGCGGCTTTTTCAATGATGGGGTCGAGGGGGAGGGGCATGGCGGGTGTGCTCGTGTTGGAAGCAGAGACGGCATGGCTGGCCTCTTGTCTCGGTTGCGTCGTCGAGAGGCATCTTGTTCCGAGCAAGATCCTTCGTGGCAGGGCCCTTGCTATCATCATGGTTTTCAAGCCTTTGCCTCTTGCTCTGATCCAAGATAACCTCTAGATTCGGTTCTCAAGATCCTCTTCTGGTCGTTGCTGTTTCTGCAGTTCTCTACTGAGTAGGTTATAAGTTTGAGGAATGCACGTGTTTGCGTGGGAGGAAAAAGTCGGGATGAACGACAAGCGACGATGTTCATCAAACTAAAGCCCTTCTGGAGCCTTGACTCTTGACTCTTGACCACTCGGATTTGTTCCATCAAATTAGATAGCTACCAGGTCTCATAGCTTCAAAATGCAAAGGGCAACAGCTAGACTTGTCTGCGGCGGAAGGGCTTTCTCTACCGCACGCATCTATCAACAAGACGCCTACAAACAGACCCTCAACAACCTCCGCATCAACAGCGAGACCAAAGTCCTCTTCCAAGGCTTTACAGGCAAGCAAGGTACCTTCCACGCGCAGCAGGCGCTCGAGTATGGTACCAAAGTCGTCGGTGGTACCAATCCGAAAAAAGCCGGCCAGACACACTTGGACTTGCCCGTCTTCAAGACGATTGCGGAAGCCATGAGACAGACACAGGCCCAGGCTTCTGCCATCTTTGTGCCGCCACCTTTGGCAGCTGGTGCCGTTCTCGAAGCGATCGAGGCAGAAGTCCCGCTTGTCGTGTGTATCACGGAAGGGATCCCACAAAAGGACATGGTGTCTGTGACACAGGCGCTCAAGACGCAGAGCAAGACGCGTCTCGTGGGTCCCAACTGTCCTGGTATTATTGCACCCGGTCAATGCAAAATCGGCATCATGCCCTCGCATATCCATCAACGTGGACGTATCGGTATCGTCTCGCGTTCAGGCACCTTGACCTATGAAGCCGTCAATCAAACGACGCAAGTCGGACTCGGCCAGTCGCTCGTCATTGGTATTGGCGGCGACCCTTTCAGTGGCACCAACTTTATCGATGCCTTGACACTCTTCTTGGCAGATAAGGAAACAGAAGGCATCATTCTCATTGGTGAAATTGGCGGCTCGGCGGAAGAGGATGCCGCGGATTTGATTAAAGCATCGGGGACGACTAAGCCGGTGGTGAGCTTTATTGCTGGTATGACGGCACCGCCTGGTCGGCGTATGGGACACGCAGGTGCCATTACTTCGGGTGGTACGGGTACCGCCAAGGGTAAGCAAGAGGCACTACGCGCGGCAGGCGTCATTGTCAGTGAATCACCGGCGAAATTGGGTCAACTCATGCATCAAGCCTTCAAGGACCGTAGTTTGCTTTAGATTTGCGGTTTTACATAGAGCTTCAAACTACAGGCATTTGCCAAGGGTCAATCCTTGCGCCGTTTGGAACCGCCCTCGCCGTCTTGGGTCGATTCTGCTGCATCATCCTCTTGAGCCTCCATCAACGCTAAGCGTTCCTCGCGTGACAAGCGAACGCCTTCTTCACTGACGCGTCTCAAGACAACCGGTTCAGCACTCCGATGCCGTCGTCGACGCGGCCGCATCGGTGAACTCGGCATACTCTCACTCAACGGCACCGCCTCTGTTTCCGTATCTTCATCATCGCCTTCTTCCTCTTCAGCGTCTGCCTCGGCCGCTTCCGTGTCAGTCGCCGCGACAGCTGGGATCGCTGAGACGTCGTCTGCCTGATCTAAAGCTGACGAGGGTGCATTGGCAGTGGGATGGTCAAAATAGCGGCCGCGCGACCAAGGCGGACCAGGACGTGTTGTCAACCTGCCATCAGCTGATTCACTCCGTCGCATCCGTCGGCGTGTCATTTCCTCCTCTTCTGCTTCTCCAGTGTCAGTCGACTTGATGGGCGTCGCCGTGCTATTACTGCGTCGAATAGGGACGGCTTTAGCAACACCAGACGCCTGCTCCCTGTCGAGAGCATCCGTCCAGACGACCGGTCGTTCGCGTTCAGATTCACTCAAGCGACGACGCTTCTCATCCAGTGTGGCACGCGCAAGGGCGTCACTTGGTACTTCGCTTTCACCCCGTTGACGTTTAAAGCCATAGCCGAGCGCATTGCCTTCGCCCTCCTGCGTGGCTGTTGCTTCTTTTTCAGCTTGTCTGACCTGCGCGACGTTTTGCGATTGTAAAGAAACGCCGCCGTACCGCGCTTCCAGCGCAGAAGCGATGCGCACGGGCGAGAGAGTCAAGAGTGCCGTTTTACACGCATCCAGCACCTCCGTCGTTGCATGCATACCTATCCTCTCAGGCGCCGTCGCAAGCCGCGTCAAGCTTCCCAAAAGCCGTTCCAGCACTTGGACAGGGGGTGTCTCCTCCAGCGTGTTGCAGTGGGCAACCAACGCCGTAGCAGACAAAGCGACAAGGGCTGCAATATCGCGCCCGAGGACCGCTCTTGCTGTTTCGCGCTCGACAGAACCTTGTGCCCATCCTGCTAGATATTGATCAAATTGCTCACCAGGTTGGACATCCTCGACGCGCGTTATCTTTGAAAACCGTGACGTTGCTTCAATCGCATCGCCTGGACCCCGTGCGCGTGCCCATTTCGGTTCTGTCAGGGGGCGTGTCTTGTCGAGCAAGATGCGTAGTTTTTTAGAGACTGCCAATTGACCTTTTGTGAGATCTCCGTCAGTACCTTGCCAGCCAGCTTCTTCGGACCAGGTCTGAAAGGCAGCCCAGCCGTCTGTATCAAGCAGCATGACGCCCTCGGCGCGTCTGTAAAGGACACTCTTGACATGATGTGCTGGAATAATGATGCGATGTCGACCGGCGTTGCACGAAATACTGATTCGATCTGGCGCCACAAGCGCTTGTTCTGCTGCAGACAGGCCCACTTCAGGCTCAAGGTCACCAGCTTGTCGAAAGTAGAAACGCAAACGCATATCACGTGGACAGGCTGGGTCTGTCGTCGTCTGCCAGCTGCCAATCGTTAGTCGTGCAACCCTGAAGTCTGAAAAGGAACGACGCGGTAAAGGTTGTGCACTCTGATACGGTGGCGTGCTGCTCAATGGGACGATCTCGGTATGTTGCCTCTGTCGAGGATCCGTACGTGGTCGTTTTGAAGGCGGGGTCGTGTTGGTCGTTGTCGGCTGGCCTGTATACGGATAGCCATAATGCTGCATACTTTGCGTTTGACTAGGCCCATGCCTAGATGCTGGATTCAAGGCACCTGGAGGCAGCGCGCCAGGCGTAAGCCGTGTCGCGTGCTGATACTGATTATAAGGCAGCGGATAGGCGCCAAGATGCATCGGCAGAGCGTTTGCGGCATGCATCGGTTGGTGCGCATGAGGGCCCTCAATGGCATGGACATTGCCATGAGGATGCGACTGTCTCTGCTTGCGGCCGCCTCGTTTTGTATTGTTCATGGGCCGGTGTCGCAATAGGATGGTTGTGGTGGCGCAAATCAGCACGACGACAGGACAGCTTCACTTGCAAGCTCACAAGAGCCTGCCTAGCTATCGCTAAACAGCTCCAATGACATGACGGCTTGCTAGCAAACAGTAGTTAATATGTCAGCTGCACATCGCATCTCTTCAGCAAGTCCAGTGCTGGCCCTAGCTCAGTCGGACCGCCTTCTCTTTGCCGGTACACAAGAGGGCTCTATCAAAGTATACAGGCAAGGCACCTACCAAACAGTCGCTACATTGACTGGCCACAATGCTGCTATCCTGTCGCTTTCCATAGTTTATGCCGGTAAGTGGCTCATCAGTAGCGCCGGCGATTCCATCGTCCGTGTGTGGTCCATCGGGACGCTCTCCTGCCTCTTTGTCGTCTACAGCACCTACGATGTCGGCGATATCCTAGCAACTGCTGCATTGGGCCAGACTCTCTACCTGGGTGCGCAAAATACAAGTTTACAATGGATTTGCTTGGCGGCCGACTCTGACATTGCCGGTGCCCAAGAGCGCTATCCTTCACGACGGCACAACAAGTTCTTTGACAGTGCCGGGCCTGGTGGACGGCGGCAGCCAAGACGGACAAGCTGGCTGGAGCCATTTGAAAAGGAACAAGGGCAGCTGGCTGAAATCAACAAGGAGGACGTTATCCAATATGCCCACTATGCATACATTCATTGTCTCTTGATTGGTGACTATCAAAATACGCCATGTCTCTTTTCTGGTGGCGGCGATGGCGCCGTCAACCTCTGGTCCCTAGATAACAGAGTAAAACCCAAGCAATTGCGCAGCTTTTGCCAAAATGATCAAGCGGCCATCTACGCACTCGCTCGTCACGAAAGTCTCCTCTATGCAGGTCAAGCTCGCGGACTCGTCTCCATCTGGGACCTCGAAACAGACCAACTTGTGCGTCGTATCGGATCTAGCATGGGTGATGTCTTGTCGCTTCAAGTGACGGGAAGCCAACTCATGAGCTGTTCTGGTAGTAGTGTGTACCGCTGGGACATTGCGAACGGTTGCAAGCAATTATCAAGTTGGCAAGCCCACGAGACTGCCGTCTACAGCATGGCTGTGCACAACTCATTACTACTGACCGGTGGCGAAACAGATCTTGCTGTATGGCAATTGGACACAAGGTCCGACACCGTCGCAGCCAACACGTTCGAGGCGGATCCCTTCATGACGGCGCTTCAACAGTTCGTCGCGTTTCGCAGCATCAGTGGCTCGCAGGACCATGTCGAAGATTGTCGCCGTGCCGCCACCTTTCTCAAACAACTCGCAAGTAATCTCGGCGCCGAAGCAACACTCTTGCCGACACAGCATAACCCAATTGTGCTCATCAAATTCAAAGCAACGGTCCAACCTGCGCGTCGAATTCTCTATTACGGCCACTACGACGTTATTAGCGCGCATGCAGAAGCCTGGCAAAGCGATCCATGGCAGGTGCATGGCCGTGATGGATACCTCTATGGTCGCGGCGTTAGCGACAATAAAGGGCCGGTTCTCGCGGCACTCTTTGCAGCGCACGCTCTACGCCAAACACAAAAGCTCAAAGCAGACTTGACCTTTTTGATTGAAGGTGAAGAGGAATCCGGTTCACGCGGGTTTCAAGAGGCCGTCTTGCTGGCGCGCGAACAAGGGCTTGTTGGCGAGGTGGATGAAGTCTTTCTCAGCAACAGCTACTGGCTCGATGATCAAGTCCCGTGCCTCACCTATGGCCTTCGCGGCGTCGTGCGTGCAAAGCTCACTGTCCAAAGCGTCTACGCAGATCTCCATTCTGGTGTTGAAGGCGGCAGTGTCCGTGAGCCGACACTTGATCTCGTCAGCTTACTTGCCAGCTTGACGCACAAGGGTCAAATTCAAATCGACAACTTTTATACACCCGTGCGGACAGTCTCAGAGGATGAGCGGGCATTCTACGAGGAGATTGCCAGGCTACAGCGCGCAAAACCAACGCCGAAAAGCAAGCCGGGCATGCAAGAAAAGTCTGTTACGGAGGTCGTGGAAGATCTCATGAATCGCTGGTGTCGACCATCTCTGACATTGCATCAAGTCAGCGTCTCTGGACCAGGTAATAGCACCATCATCCCACATGCCGCGAGTGCAAAACTGTCGTTGCGCATCGTGCCAGATCAGAAACTGGCCGTCATCGTCGACCATCTCAAGCGCCATCTCCAGGAGGCCTTTCAGGCCATGAACACGGACAATACGTTTTCAATCGAGATTGAATCGTCTTGCAATTGGTGGCTCAGCGATCCGACGTCACCCTCTTACTTGAAACTGGCTCGGCTCGTTGAAGAGGCCTGGGGTATCAAACCTCTCAACATTCTCGAAGGCGGCTCGATTCCAATGCTCGCTTGGCTCGACGAGGTTTTTGACGCGCAAGGTGTGCATTTCCCAATGGGACAAAGCAGTGATCAGGCCCACCTGACGGATGAACGACTGCGCATTCTCAATTTAGAGATGGGCCGCAAGATTCTGTTGGAGTATTTTGGTAGCTAGCGATACGATTTATACAAGGCTGTGCCGACACTGCCGTTGCCGTCGACGACGAGTCACTTTCTGGTCCGCGATGCATATGCGTCTGTATTGAGTAGTCCAGTCAAGTTCAGGGTTGAACTCTATCGCCGGGCTGGAATAAGCTTGGCCGTATAATGCTCCGTCAAAGGATCTGTACAGTGTACACTGTACGTATACATGTACACCGTTCGGCTCTCGCGCATTGCTCCCCTTAAAAGTTGGTCCGCAATGGTCCGCAATATTTTGCTCGGCAAGTCAGCCAACCGCATCCTCGTCACCGTGCATCTCGGCGAGTTCTGCATCTGGAGTCTAGACCATCGCAACCACTGACCAGTGACTAGTGCACTGTGCAGGGACTAGTGACCACTAGAAACGATCTCGTCTACTGATAGGCAGTGAGTCAGTGACAGGCTGACAGCTGATCTGGACTGCGTCACTGCGGCACTATGCTACCCAACTGCATGGAAGTTCCGCGGCCATGATTGCAGCCCGTTGCGTGGGGTATGAAGACCCGGACGCCGGATGGCCCAGATCAACCACATCGATAGCAGGCCAGTACTGCCGGCATTTCCTTGTCCAACCAACACATCACTTGACAAGAGGCTCTTACCGATTACCCTGTTAATGACAGGTCATCTATTGAGCTCTATTTTGCCCGAACTGCACTATGGAAACGGGCCGAACGACTGCTTCAAGCCTTCAACGGATGCACGGGCTTGCCTAACTAGCAGCTTAAGGTGATCACAAGCTACGGGGTCGGCAAGCTGTATGACTTGAAGTCCTTGATCAAGATCTACCTTCACTACGGCTATCGCGAGTTCCCCGCGCGACCGTGTGCCGTGGATATCAGATGCAGGGCCGCGCCAAAACCTAAAGGTCAATACAGATTCAAGAATGGCCTGCACTTCTACCTGAACTCGACGGGCGCTCCGGGCTAGCGCTGTAGGCGAGGTTATAAGGGTGGGTCAATCATCTGGACTCGGCAGTATACTGCAAAGCCTGCCTCTTGCTCTCGCTGGTTTACGGGCGGGCTCGCGCGTGCAGCTCTTAAATATCGTCAAATTTTGTTACCATCTGGCAAGCATTTGACTTCACCACAACAGCTGACCGAAGCTTAACGGCAACCTGAACGAACTCTCGAGCTCGTCTACCGTGTTGACTGACCAAGATGACAATAAGCTTGAGAGTGTTGCCGTCTCTTGCCGCTGTCTCCAAGGCAACTCGCCAGGAGGATTTCTATAAGAAGGACCTCGCGTCCTCCTGTGTACAACATCATCAGGAAGCAAGACTCAAGCAACTACAGGTTCTCTACTACTTCAGCTATGCAGTTTACTACCGTTGCCACTGTCCTCATCGCGTCGGCTGCTCAGGTCCAAGCTGCTCCTGTCGCTGACCCGACCCTCTCTTTACTCTGGAACTCGGTCTCCAACCTCTTTGGCTGGTGGAACCCTCTTCCCAAGTGGCCTCCTGCATGCCCTACCATTGTCACAGTTCCTTGGGGTTACCCTTACTGCAAGACGACCTGGGACTTTTCCAAGTACAAGTTCCCAGGACCTTGCAAGGACCGATACAAGCCAGTGTACAACCCATACTGCAAGCCGACCCCTGGCAAGAGCTTCACACTCAACTGCCCTACCTCAGACCAGAAGATTGGCTCGATCTTTGACGGTCAGCTTCAGTGCGGCTCGCCTTACCCGGCGCAGGACGTCGCAAACAACAAGGGTCCTGCTGCTGTCAAGACTGTCTTCACGCTCAAGGACGGTGCTCTCTTCGACAACTACAACCGCGCTTGCGAAGTTTCTGCCGGCAACCAGCTTCAATGCAATGCCATTCCTGACAACACGCTTGCGATGAAGGGCTTCTCCATCAACTCGGTTGGACAACTTGAGTTCAACGGCGAGAACAGCTGGTACGCTTGCAAGATTGGAGTGACCAACGACCTTGGCCGCATTCTCTTCACGGGCACTCACAAGGACTTTACTGGTGTGCAAGCTGCTACCGAGAACGCCAACTGCGACGCTTACCGTCTCACTGCTGTCTACCAGTAAACTCAGCTCTCTTCTTCTTCTTCTTTTTCTTCTTTGAGCTGGTCTCATCTTCCTTAGCTACTGTAATTTTCTAGCGATTCAAGCCTCTTCTGACATCTATTCCCGACTGCATAATCATGAGCTGCAATAGCCTCAGCGACCCCATCTGATGACTAGCCATTTCGGGTCTTGATTGAGAGCTCTGGAGTCTGGGCCTACGCTGACCGGTAGTCAGAGACTAACCCGATGGGTAGTGACAGAATCGGAGCACTGTACCATCACGCTAGAATGTTCAAGCAATGCAAGCAGACTAAAGTCTAAAATAGCTCGTTCAGCTCCCGGCGACCCGCTAGGTGGCCACCGTGGTGAGCGGATGCCCTAATTTTGGCGTTCTGGAATTCTGACGAGCGCGACAACCTGGACTGAGCAAACATGATCGCTGCGCATAGTCTCTTGTGCGATGCGCACACCTACACACGAACACTGGAAAGAATGCCTGATATTGAACGCCTTGGGAATTCTTGACCACATTCCTCATGAATCGCTCGAGGCTGTCCGCATTGACGGGATCGCCGCGACAGCCTTGGCCATTTGAAACAAGCTAGCTGCCTTGCAATCGCAAAATAGTGCCTGCCTGGCTAAAACTCATTGCTGCGTGCATGCAAGCATATGCATGTGGCCAACTCGGCGAGTAGTCCAGCTCGAGCTCGCTGTCGCCGAGCCACAGAACTCGGCGCGTCCAAATTATGGCCAAAAGCGCGACTCTTAAAAATTCGCGATTTAAGGCACAAAAAAGCTCCGACTGCAAGATGCAAGTGCAGTTGTTCAAACCTAGAATTCTTCGGCGAGCAGTTGGCCATGGCAGACGCGCTCTTGATGTGATGTGAGCACTGCTAAGATACCAGACGCCAGTACGCCGCGCCCGTCGTCAAGTCTAGACGCGACCGAAGCTCATCACTACCAGCTCGACTTCTATAAGAAGGACTTCTCGTCCTCACTTGTCCAGCATCATCAGCAAGCAAGACTCAAGCATCTACAGCTTTTCTACTACACCAGCTATGCAGTTTACTACCGTCGCCACTGTTCTCATTGCCTCGGCCGCTCAGGTCCAAGCCGCCCCTGTCGCTGACCCGACCCTCTCTTTGCTCTGGAACTCGGTCTCCAACATCTTTGGTTGGTGGAACCCTCTGCCTAAGTGGCCTCCTGCATGTCCTACCATTGTCACAGTGCCTTTCGGCTACCCTTACTGCAAGACCACCTGGGACTTCTCCAAGTACAAGTTCCCGGGACCTTGCAAGGACCGCAACACACCCGTCTACAACCCGGACGTTAAGCCTACCCCCGGCAAGAGCTTCACACTCAACTGTCCTACCTCAGACCAGAAGATTGGTTCCATCTTTGACGGCCAGCTTCAGTGCGGCTCGCCTTACCCGGCGCAGGACGTCGCAAACAACAAGGGTCCTGCTGCTGTCAAGACTGTCTTCACACTCAAGGACGGTGCTCTCTTCGACAACTACAACCGCGCTTGCGAAGTTTCTGCCGGCAACCAGCTTCAATGCAATGCCATTCCTGACAACACGCTTGCGATGAAGGGCTTCTCCATCAACTCGGTTGGACAACTTGAGTTCAACGGCGAGAACAGCTGGTACGCTTGCAAGATCGGAGTGACCAACGTCCTTGGCCGCATTCTCTTCACGGGCACTCACAAGGACTTTACTGGTGTGCAAGCTGCTACCGAGAACGCCAACTGCGACGCTTACCGTCTCACTGCTGTCTACCAATAGATCAGTCCTTCGCTGACTTCTTAAATTGAGCTGGCCTCAAATCCTACTTTCAATTATAGTAATTCTTCTACAAATCACTCTTCTACTCATTCGCATGAACAAGCTTACAAGCAACGACTAACTAAGAGGAATTCTGATTGGTCTTCTGAGCGATTTCAATACAGATAGTGCCGCCCGGTCGACAGAATCTGTCCGTATGATTCATTGGCTTCTGATCACTGCGTCAAATCTGACCTTGCGACTCATCGTGTTCTCTACGTAGGATTCAACTCTCTCGAGTTTCTGCACTGTCTGCAGCTGGTCCAAATCTCGACCTCGGGTGTTGTGTCCTCTTCCCGTGGCGGCCACGGTGGTCAGAGCGGCAAGTCTTAATTTGAAAGTCTGGAGTTGGGCCTGAGCTGCATCCGCAGAAGTGACTAGAATGCAACTTTGACAAGTTGACAACTCAAGAATTGTCACCAGTAATGCGGGTCTGTAGATGCAAAAGGCATTAACCATGGCGGTGCATACGAGCTTAGCGCTCGGGGTCCGATCCTACAAGGACTCCATTGCCGGCGTCGATTCGTCTTCGCAGGCTTGCCCGAGGCACAATGTCGAGACTCTTACAGCTGCAGCTGACCAATAACTGTAAAATTTGACCGACAGCCATGTCCTTCGATCATGTTCTCCAAGGAGGAGAGCGCTCGAGCCTGAGGCTGATTCAGCTGAAACGATCTCTGCCAAGAACATGCGCCCTGTATTCATCCTTTCTGTCAGAGCCTATTGACCTGCAGCTGTAGAGTTGTCGTATAGCAGAGTCTCTCGGTCAGTCAGCTACAAGCACCATTTGTGATACCTACCTATCTGGATAGGGACGATGAAAACCAAATCAAGTGCTCTTGGCGCCGTCGCTAGGCAACACCAGCTTGCAATTGCCCTGCAGATGCAGAGCTCGAGGTGGTCGCGCCTGGAATCTGTGCGCATAAATTCCAACGACGCCACTCTTAAAGTTTCGCGATTAAGGCACGGAAAACCTCCGACAGCAAGATGCATCTGCGTGCACAGGGAACTAGATTCGCTCCCCGACGACTTGAAACTGGCGCGACCAAGAACATCAGAAAAGTTTACGCCATGGCTGTTGATCTGAAGACGTCTGGGCACAGTTGATCCTCAGAGAACGCAGGGCCTTCTACTGCCTAGTTTCTATAAGAAGAGCCTCTCGCCCTCAGTAGTCCAGCATCTTCAGCAAACAGTACTCAAGCAACAACAACTTCTCTACTACACCAGCTATGCAGTTTACTACCGTCGCCACTGTTCTCATTGCCTCGGCCGCTCAGGTCCAAGCCGCCCCTGTCGCTAACCCGACCCTCTCTTTGCTCTGGAACTCGGTCTCCAACATCTTTGGTTGGTGGAACCCTCTGCCTAAGTGGCCTCCTGCATGTCCTACCATTGTCACAGTGCCTTTCGGCTACCCTTACTGCAAGAC
>QXDT01000110.1:0-127547 GCA_003717175.1 Protomyces macrosporus | reverse complement strand
CCCTAACCCTAACCCTAACCCTAACCCTAACCCTAACCCTAACCCTAACCCTAACCCTAACCCTAACAATAAATAGTGCAAGACGGGCTTTCGGTGCGGCACAAGATGACGCCAGACAACGAATGGAAAAACCTAATGCGTTGTTGACAGCCAAAGGCCGCACTCTTTTTTATCGAGGAAGCATCGCAATGAAAACCTCAACGTCTATCAGAAGATAGAGAGGATAATGACACTCAAACTGGCATGCCCTCCCGAATACTAGAGGGCGCAATATGCGTTCACAGATTCGATAATTAACTGAATTCTGCAATTCACATTACTTTTCGCATTTCGCTGCGTTCTTCATCAATGCCAGAGCCAAGAGATCCATTCTGGAAAAGTTTGTTTTGTTTTTTAATTTTTTTGTTCAGACATAGGTTGAGTGGAAAAAATCTCCTTGGCAGGCCTATCGCTAGACCACACTCCACCAAGCAACAGGGTAAGTTCACAAGTGTGTGAGAGAATGTCCGAAGACAAATTCATTAATGATCTTTCCGCAGGTTCACCTACGGAAACCTTGTTACGACTTTTACTTCCTACAATGACCAAGTTTGATCAACTCCTCGACAAAGGGCCGCCGTTGCCAGCAGCTCAACGTCAATCCGGAGGTCTCACTAAGCCATTCAATCGGTAGTAGCGACGGGCGGTGTACAAAGGGCAGGAACGTAAATCAACGCAAGCTGATGACTTGCGCTTACTAGGAATTCCTCGTTGAAGAGCAATAATTGCAATGCTCTAACCCCATCACCACGGAGTTTCACAAGATTACCCAGGCCTTCCGGCCAAGGAATGAACTCGCTGGCTCCGTCAGTGTAGCGCGCGTGCGGCCCAGGACATCTAAGGGCATCACAGACCTGTTATTGCCTCAAATTTCCATTGGCTTTATGCCAATAGTCCCTCTAAGAAGCCAGCGAGCAGCAAAAGCTAGTTGGGCTATTTAGCAGGTTAAGATCTCGTTCGTTATCGCAATTAAGCAGACAAATCACTCCACCAACTGAGACCGGCCATGCACCACCACCCAAAGAATCAAGAAAGAGCTATCAATCTGTCAATCCTTACTTTGTCTGGACCTGGTTAGTTTCCCCGTGTTGAGTCAAATTAAGCCGCAGGCTCCACTCCTGGTGGTGCCCTTCCCTCAATTTCTTTAAGTGTCAGCCTTGCGACCATACTTTCCCCGGAACCCAAAAACTTTGATTTCTCGTAAGGTGCCGAGCGAGTCAAAAAAAGAACATCGCCCGATCCCTAGTCGGCATAGTTTATGGTTAAGACTACGACGGTATCTGATCGTCTTCAATCCCCTAACTTTAGTTCTTGACTAATGAAAACATCCTCAGGGTTTAGGGTTAGCAAAGGGACTGTTCTCAAATATAACAGAGGTGTTCTTGCAGCAGCAGTCAGCCTTTGATTGTTTCTTTGGCATGCGTTCTCGTCATCGTCCGGTACATGGTACTTTACAAGCGTTCAGTAGGCAAGAAGGCCACCTTGTTGAGCGCACAGCATTGTGAAGGGGCCGTTCAAACCAATCCATTTCATAACGTTTCTTCTTTCCGGATCCATCATCACCAACAAAGATTGCTACTGAGACACTACGCCATTGGTCAAAGTCGAGTCTAGGTTGCGTCGTTTTTGCATTCGCTCATGGCTCTCTACGATGCTATGCCATTCGAAGTTACGTGATCAATCGCAACAAATCCTTCAGGCGGCATTGTAGACGTTACATGCTCATGCAGTCATCATTGCTGCCTCCCGCTCTGGTTTGATCTGAACATCACAACTGTGAGAGTTAATTTTGCTATACTGCGTGGTCGACTGGCAAATTTGTAATACTAAGATCACCCGCAAGTCTGTCCTGACAGTAAATTGGCTTTTAAGGCACAGACACCAAGTAATATATTCTACATGCGCAAATGGAAAGACCACTAATAGGCTAAGCGTCGTAAGAGTTAGGCAAATCATGAAGGAGCAGTAAATCCAGCCAACAGCCGCATAGAAGCGTCTCATAGATAAGGTGATTTAGTCTAAGCGGCCGATCTGTGTTGGACTAAGGAAAAGAGACTGGAAAGCAACACAATTATGCCTCCGAGCACCACGAGCAGCGATTGCATGCGTACTGTCCCCCTCTACCCACATGCTAGCCTTCGAAGAAAAGGATTGGGTCCTACCACGCCAGTCGTTCAGCTCAACGATGTATAATAACGACCACGTTCTAGTCAATTCGCGGTCGAGTCATAGGCCCGTACGATGCCAGCCAATGCTGGGGTAAGGTATGCAACCGAGCTCTGGACAATACGTGAAAAACTGGGATTGATCCTATATTGGCACTGTGCTCATTGTCTACAATTTCGATTCATCCGATTTGTGAATCGGTAGATCAAAGCGATCCAAATCCATGACCTTGGCCCAAGCCTTGATAAAGTCTTGCTTGAATTTGCCTTCACCATCAGAGGAGCCGTACACCTCAGCAATGGCGCGCAATTCGGCCTGAGATCCAAAAACAAGGTCGGCACGAGTGCCTACCCACTTTTTCTCTCTGGTCTCCCGGTCGAAGGCCTCGAAATGCTCCTGACCATCGGAAGATGCTTTCCACTCCAGGCGAGCGTCAAGAAGGTTGACGAAGAAGTCATTTGATAATCGGCCAGGAGAAGCGGTAAAGACACCAAGATTCGAACAATCAGCATTGGCATTCAGTACACGAAGGCCGCCAACAAGAGCAGTCATTTCGGGCGCAGACAAGTTCAGTAATTGCGCCCGGTCTACCAAGAATTGTTCGGTGCGGACGCGGTCGGGTCGAGGACTAACACCAAAATTGCGGAATCCGTCGACGACGGGTTCAAGGTGTTCAAAGGAGTGGACGTCGGTTTGATCCAGAGAAGCATCGGTTCGTCCGGCATTAAAGGGAACTCGTAAGCCAGACGCCTTTTCGATGGCAGCATTGGCGCCGAGAACAATCAGATCGGCAAGCGAAGCGGTCTTGTCGCCCTTGTTGAACTCACGTTGAACTTTTTCCAATGCAGAAAGAACTTTCTTAAGCTCAGGAGGGTTGTTGACCTTCCAGTTGTTCTGCGGCTCAATTCGGACTCGTGCACCATTCGCACCTCCTCGCTTGTCACCCCCACGAAATGTCGATGCAGAAGCCCAGGCAGCTTTGATGAGAGCTTCAGGAACAATACCAGTTGCGAGGATTGATTGTTTAAGTTGCTCGATGTCGTTCTTTCCGATAATCTTACTTGCATCAACGGCGGGTACGGGGTCTTCCCATATGTGGACCTCTTTGGGAATTTCAGGACCAAGCCAGCGCGACCGTGGGCCCATGTCCCTATGAAGCAGCTTGAACCAAGCCTTCGCAAAGGTTTCGGCAAAGTAGCCCGGGTTATGGAGAAACTTTTGCGATATCTGGTCATACGCAGGGTCGAATCGCAATGACAGATCGGTGGTCAACATGGTCGGCTTGTGAAATTTGCTGGCAACAAAGGCGTCAGGAATAATGAGGTCTTCAGTTTTTGCTACCCATTGGTGAGCACCGGCAGGCGACTTGGTGAGCTCCCATTCATACTTATACAAGTATTCCAAGTAGTGCATGCTCCACTTGGTCGGCGTCTTGGTCCATGTGACCTCAAGTCCGGAAGTGATGGCGTCCGGGCCTTTGCCGCTCTTGTACTTATTGGTCCAGCCCAAACCTTGGGCTTCGAGGGCAGCGGCATTAGGCTCATCTGACAAGTTCTCCGACACGGCAGCACCATGGCACTTTCCGAAAGTATGCCCGCCGGCGATGAGGGCAACAGTCTCTTCGTCATCCATAGCCATACGACTAAAGGTCGTGCGGATATCGTGCGCAGCAGCCAAAGCGTCTGGAATGCCGTCAGGACCTTCAGGATTGACATAAATGAGACCCATGTGAGAAGCACCAAGAGGGTGTTCAAGCTCACGCAAATGAATCTGTTGATGGGTTTTCTTGTGCAAATCGCCGTCAATGACACCTGCTCCAGCGTGGCTGCTGACACCTTCATTGCCACGAGCGTAGCGAACGTCGTTCCCAAGCCAAGTACTCTCAGCGCCCCAGTACACTGACTGGTCGGCTTCCCAAGTGTCAGGACGGCCGCCCGCAAAGCCTTCGGTTGTGAATCCCATCGACTCAAGTGCAACATTGCCAGAGAGTAGCATCAGGTCTGCCCAAGAAATGTTTTTTCCGTACTTCTGCTTGATGGGCCAGAGCAAACGGCGGGCCTTGTCGAGAGAGGTGTTGTCGGGCCAAGAATTGAGAGGAGCAAATCGCTGCTGACCCTGGCCTCCGCCACCTCGTCCGTCCTGAACGCGGTATGTACCAGCGCTGTGCCAAGCCAATCGGACAAAGAGACCACCGTAGTGACCAAAGTCCGCAGGCCAAAAGTCTTGCGAATCGGTCATGAGCTTGGTGAGGTCTTCTTTGAGACCGGCGTAGTCGAGCTTCAGGAAGTTCGAAGCATAGTCTTGCGATTCGCCGAAGGGATTTGTTACAGATGTGTGCTGGCGAAGGATGTCGAGGTGTAGTGTTTCTGGCCACCAGTCGCTGTTCTTAGTCCCGCCGCCATCGATGTTGGCATTCTTGATTGGGCATTTGCTTTGTGACATGTAGAACGCTTCGATCTTGCAAGATTGGTATCAATTGTGTTCGGAAGATGGTCGAAGCTTGCAGTCGAACTGGCAGCCAATGTGTTCTGCTTTCGATTGGAAGACAAGTAATTTGAGGATCTTGGAGTAACAGGTTGAAAAGCGGTGAACGTAAAGGAAGAAAGAGCACATCGCGGGGTAATATATTTCACGTGGAGCCGCCCAATATGGAGACCAAGGATGCTGGCTCTCACGGCTCAAATGTATATGGAAGATCTGAATCGACATTCTCAAGTCTCAGCTATCCCGCGAATATTTATCAGAGCAAGCTCCTCCTCTTTCTACTTTGAGCGAGTTCTTCTCGTTTCCGCATCACCATTCAGGAGACAAGCGGCTCACATCTTTTGATTTTTCAGCAAGGGTTTCACAGGCTTCAGCAGTTACCTCGCAGAATAAACATTATGTCCAGTTATCGTGACGGCAACGACAAGCACCCTAATATAATATGCAGTACGTCGACCACGAGAAGCGCAACATATTACGGAGTCTGTATTGACATTCGTACAACAGCATGAAAGAAAGCCGCTCGCTGATTGGCAATTAAGGGTTGTCCTGGTTGACTGACAGCGCGCCAGGAGCGCTTGACGTTGCGAAGTGAAGATTCATAAACATCAGTATTGTACGCCTGAAATCAGCAAACGGAGAACGGGGCAAGAAAAAGTTGTTGTGTAGTTGTAGTGTTGCAAATTCTTGGGGCGTGGTCTGCGACTTTGAAGAGTAACGAGGAAGTGTGTCGGGCCCAGCTATGTTTGATTAGGGCGAGGCGGGCCAGCACCCAACTCAGCAATGCCATTCCAAACAGCGAAAGGCTCCAGGGCAACATCCGTGGCCCGGGACCAGGCTGAGAGACGCAGTCTAGCTACTTCTACTTTGGTACGTTGCTGCTCAATCAAGGCAGCTATGCCACGGATACCGCGCTGGCTAGCTATCACTTTTGCTGAATGACAGCCAGTCTGCTGCTCTACCACAAGACGCTTCGGCGCGATGGCCATGTAGTTCACCCTGCTACATCTGCAGGAGCTAACCGCACGAAGTCCCCGATTAGAGCGGCCATTCCCCGAAACGTGACGTTGCGGGTACAAAGCTGAATCAAGGTGATGTGACGCCATTGTGTGTCAGGCTTCCAGGGGTCTTGAAGCTCTGTTTGTGCATCGCTGAACGGCATGGTTCTGTGCGGTGCCAGCTGAGTGCCGCGGTGCATACAGTCGTGGAATTTTTTCTCCTTCGTAAAATGGGCCATAATCCCATGCATTCTAGTCCTTTCATTCTTGCTTGTGACTCTTACAAATCGAGCTCAGTAAGACCAGATCATGCTCCAATGATACAGCCTCACAGTATCAGAGGAGACGGCCCCATGAGCGCAGTCGCACTGCCGAGGTCATACAGCTGAATCTAAACCGTCTCGAGGCCGATTCATTGCTGGCTTCGTCAACTTTGGCTTTTCGTCTTTCACCATGCTACCAAGACTGCGCATGCGTGGGGGCTCTAGAGTCTGAGAGTGGCTTAATCGAGTCACACAGCGCTGTTGCCTCAATACACAGCCCAGACACTGGTTGGCAATCGCCTTTGCAGGGCACAGCAGACAAGAGCCAAAATTCGGAAAAGACTGAGTAGCGCTTCTCTATGGCTGGCATGCGAGTGATGAGAGCTGCCAAACTCAAGGAAAATCTCTCCAATCCATAAGCAGGAGATCGTGAATCTGACAGCAGCTGACAGCCGTTGATAGCTTGCTTCAGCCTCGAACGGCTTCTCATCCGGTCAACAATGCCGCTTTCTCGTAAATTGAACGAGAGCTTTCGGCAGGCTGCGCCCACTGCTGCTAGCCCAAAAGTCAACAACCCGGATTTAATGTCGCGAGTTGCGACGCGACCGGTCGTACTCCTGGGCCCGTGCTGCTCGACTGCGCCGAATGCCTCAGTGCAGCTTGTCACAGATCCCGCTTGGCTTCAACTCTCCACAATCTTCCGAAGACGGGGGCGGCATCTTCACGCGACGCGTTAATCTTCATGCTGGCGTCTTTGCCGTAGAATCCGGTGCAATTGCATGCGCCTGCAAGATTGCACAGCACAGCTCTGCTGATCTCTCCGTTGATTTGGCTCGAACAACATTGGTGGCAAGGGCGTGCTCTCGGTATTGCTACATAATGCTTGCAACGCTGCCATGTTCAGCTTGTAGCAGCCTCGAGGTCGGCTTGCGCTTTCTTGCGCTCGAGGTTGTCCTGTAGGACGAGAAGCAGAGGGCCGGAGAACGAGGAGAAGAGAAAGTGACAGAACGAAAAGACCCTCTAGCTTGTGATGGAGATAGCCGCAGGTGTCACGACCAATCTAGTCTCACACTACACTTGCCCTCAACACTCCGTCATCTGTGCCTTCAGCTACTATCCTATCCTCACCCAAATCCATCTCCGCCATATCATACCCCAACAATCTCCAATGTGCGATCTGAAACTCACCTCTCACAGACTGCACATCACCTTCCTCACCTAATCGTGGTCCTGCAACCAAAAGCACAGTGTCATCTCTCAGAGAGCTGTCATCCATGATCACGAAAGTCTCATAATTCACATCCGAAACCGTATTTCTCCTCAATTGTATAAGTAATTGATGACATTCCTTTGGAGTCCTGTTCTTAAAAGGAGAGTTCGGAGAGGTAATTATCTTGTTGTCTTCCTCAAATGAGCCGATTTCTGTTTCTTCGGTATAGGTTTCTGTTAAGCTTTCGACGAAGACGAAAGCACAGGAGAGTTGGTCTTTGTATATTTGATTTTCTTCGATGAAGCGATCGATGAGCTTTATCTAGGTTAGCGAATTCATGATAAGGACACACTTTGGCTTCTCAACTCACCGTAGCCTTCCCGGTCTGCCGCACAACAGACCGGGAAGAGACGGCCCGGGTGGACTTCTTCGGCAGTGTTCACCATGATAGTTGAGATTTTGAGGTAGTGATCCCCAGATTGATAGGGTTGTCAGATCAGAGACGTTCGACACACTCGCACTCATATATAGCAAAATCGGCAGAACAGGTCCCGGTCTTGGAATACCACTCGGCAAGACTTGCAGGAGCTTCTGTGTGGCATCGACTTGGCAGATCCTTTGGCAAGGTGGCTCATCGCCAGTGCTTCACTCGCAAGGCCGGCCGGGCTTTCAAAGCTACTGGCGTGGACGCGATATGAATGTGATGAGTTGGAAAGGTAGTGCATTGTCGTGATGAGTGAAGGACATGCGGTCGATGAATTGCCGTGTTCTCAGAACACTCTCTTGGCGCGGCTGAAACCCTGAGAGTGAATGCCAACCTCATACTACGGACGCGTTCCATCGTCACATCACAACCATAATCATCATTATACTAGCACATTGGGAGCAGAGTGACCGTAATCATCTAGGCTGTGGGCTCTTTCCCTCACCAAAGAGTTCCTGTGTCACAGAAAACCAGCTCCAGCATGATTGCCTCACTCTTCCTCTCTGCACTCCGCCGTCTCAGCGTGTCCTCAGGGCGATGTTCACTCGTCACAAATGACTGGCTCTCACTTGCGGAAACGCGCCGAGGGCAGTGACTGGGCCTACGAAGCTTCCTCCAACTAGGGCAAGCTCTCGACCAACTATAGCATGTGCCAAACGGGTACTATGCAATCTCTCATCCCTCGTGGGATCACGCAAGGACTCGCCCTCTCGCATATCCCAACCTTCAACTACTCGCGCAATGCAACGGGTGAAATTTACAACTGGAACTATGGTCCTGCGTTTGTGCCACAGGATGCCAAGCGCAACACGCTCAAGTTCGACAACGAGACTGTCGATCTCGCCGGCTGGCACATTCACAGCCCTGCCGACCACAGTGTCGCTGGCAAGCGATCCAAGTCTGAGCTGCATCTTGTGCACAAGGATACTGCTGGCAAAGAGCGCGCTGTCGTTGCTATCCGTATCGACCCATCGACCAGACCCTCAAGCTTCTTCAGTCTCCTGGGTGCCATCTTTCCGGGCTTCAGCGATCGCAGCCGCAGCGAGCACACCGTCAACTTGGATCAGCTCATCTCGGATTCGCCATGAGAGACGCTCAATTCACAATGCAAGATCCGGTGTGCCAAAGCGAAGAAAGCTGTTTTATGGCACAGACTGGCAGAATGCCTCACTCAGACAGAAGGCTCAGCCTGGGACAATGTTCGAGCTCTGGAAATGGTTTTTGATAGGCCTGCCGGACCGAGATTCATCAAGTGCCTCTCGGATGACGTGCATTGCGCTTCCTATGCGGCTTGTTTCCAACAATAGCGGTTCATTGGGTGCGGGAGATGAAATATGGCAGACTGGTCAGAGCCAGCAAGAAAGAAGGCTCGGCTGCATCGAAGCTGAAGTCACATTACCTTGCATCGCATTTCCGTCACATACTGTTCTCAGCAAACAGCAAGACCACGATAATGTGGAAGTCCGCGTTGCGATCCTATTTGGGCATCAAGTCGCACCACGAAGCGAGTTCCCAGAACCAGAAAGTCTGTTGAAGGATCCGATATGTTTCGTGGCACAAGTCATCGTCTCGGAAAACATTCAACAATTGCGTATGGGCCAGTCTGAGACGCACTCGACGTCAGTCAAATCAATTGATCCGAGGGAGCCGAATCTCGATTTCAGAAAGAACCTAGAAGACACTAACGCAACCGTTGTTGAAGGTGTGCAATATATTCGCTCACGCGATGCGTCTGGTGTGTAATTTGCTCGTCATCTGCTTTGGCGACAAATGTTCACCGACCACGGGGTTATGGACGATGTCGCATTGTGCTTCCCGAACTCATCGACAAAGACCAGCGCGCGGGTGGTATTCTGCAGCTTTGCGGTGCTATTCAGTAAGGCCGCTGGCGAAGTGACAGACGTCAACAGCTCGAAGACTTCTGTTACGTTACCGATGCCTCGTGGTATCTTCATTGCGGGGCTCTGCTTCCAGCTTATCTGCAGTCTGTTTTCGGAGATTGATCAAGCGCGACATAGCTCATTCAATATACGCGGAGCTCCAATGTCGAAACATGTCAATGCCCAGATGTACTGCATGACAAAGTCTCGTGTTTTGTCAATTGAACACGGTCCAATCAGACAGATAGCTACTTGAAGTGCCTAACAATGACCAAGCGTGCGCCGCACTGTGTTTGATGTTCTGCTTGCTCAGGCTTCAGTCCGCCACACGCTTGTCCCGGAAACCTGAATCCGTCACATAGTGGCAAACGAGCAAGCGAGTGGTCCTCCGATGCACCTTTCATCGCGAGCACATTCACGAAGACTTGTTGGAACGAGATTGACACTCCGAGAGCACTAGAGCTGTTTATCAGATGGAAGAATTTGGGAGCTTGCCGGCCCATGCATTGTGGTCGCCAAGTCTACGTAACTTATTCCATCCTTTTTCCATGGCTTACCTGCCGCCTGGGCTAGTCCAGGCGCTTTCGTACAGACTATGATTGAAACATATGAAAAATGCCATCGGCTTGATGCTACACCTAGATGGCCATTTCATCTGTAGGTGATCTGATGCATTCATCAACATCACAATGTACAGTATGATGCATGAATGTTGATAGAACTTTTCCTGCCTCGACGTCTAGTCTGTGTGCATGACGTCCTGGTAGCGGGACGGATCTCTTGCCGACGATAATGTACCCTGGGACTGCGATCGGGCTCCTGCAAACCAAGAAAAGTGCAAATGTTTGCACCACTCGGGCGGCCCTTGTGCGATGAATCGCTCAGCAGCATGTCGTGTCCTGAAATGCGCCACAAGTTCACCGGTTGAATCCGCCAACGACTCGACTGCTTTATGACACAGGAGATGCGCTCTGAGTGTCTTGGCAGCTTCGTCTGTCAAAACACCAGAGATGAGGATGGCTTTGGGTCGAAGATCAAGAGTCATTGGACGAGAATAGGTCGTGTTTGCACGAGGCTTATGGCTTGGCCTCGCAGGTTGGTGAGCTGCGCGTTTTGGCGGCATAGCAGGATCGATACCGAGACTCAGTGCTTTAGCCTTGAGGTTATCCAGTTGAATCTGTAGCGCTGATCGAGAGTCATTTGTCCCAGCCCGCGATTCGAGTTGTGCAATCAGCGCCTGTTGCTTTGCCTGCTGCTGAAGCAGTTGCCTCTTCTGCTCTTCCAGTGCTTGCAATTTGGCTGCCATGTCGCGTTTCCGAGCCGCCCGGGCGCGATGGATTTCCTGTCGGCGATCAATCTCGCTTTGATCGACATTGGCTTTCGGCGTGCGCTGGCCAGGCAAGGCGCGTTGCGTGCGTTCGCCAGAGTGCCACCCGGTCTTGGTAGCCGGCCGATCGAGACGCTCTTGACTCTCGTTTCTGATGTCATGCGATTTGGTGCATCGGGAACCCCTTACACATCTTCCAAAGACCTCAAACTGACGGCATGGCTGTCTTGGCGGTGGACCGGCGAACGCTGCGAGGCAAGCAGCTAGCATGAGCGGGTTGCTCATCACTTGTTGGTAATATTCGGCGCCTTGAGAGTCTGTCGCGGGTCGCGCAATATCGTCCGGTGATACAGGAGGTCCTGTTGGACTTGCGGTAGTCTCGTCGTTGTTTGGTTGAAAGGCGCGCTGCGTAGGTGCTCCGATGAGGTATGATCCCGACTCGAGCGTTGCAAAGATCTCGTCCACAAAGGTCTCGGTGCTATTCTTGAGAAAGTCTCTGAGCTGCTCGATACACAAAGCACGCACTTGGAATGGGCCCCCGTTGTGTTTGAGAAGCGCCAGACAGTATTCAGCCAGGATCGGTGCCTCGGCATCGCTGATGGAGATGAGGCGGCGCTCCAGCCATTGTTGCAGAGCGAACTCTTGGCTCTGGGTCAGCTGCATGCGCTTGATGTCCGGCGATTCTTGACGTTGCCTGAAACTATCTACAAGAAGGATCCCGTGCGTTCCTTCGCTATAGCTATAGCTCGTCTCCGTCGCGCATGAATGCCCATACGATGATGTCGCGCGGCCGGGTGTTTCACTCTGCTCCTCACTGCTTTCCACCTGGGCAACTGTGGCTGATGAAACCAATTTTCTCAAAAAAGCAGTCCCATCGGCAGAAACAATCAAATTTATCGAGAGAGGGCGGCTGCAACACCACCACTGGGTACCCAACGTCAAAGAGCACCCAGCTGAAGCATAGAACAACGCACCCAGCTTCACACATCAACTCACAAAGGATGTCTCACCGTAAATTCGAAGCAACGCGACACGGATCCCTCGGATTCTTGCCCAGGAAGCGCACCTCCAGGCACATGGGCAAGGTCAAGTCTTTCCCCAAGGACGACGCCAAGAAGCCGTGCCACTTGACCGCCTTCATGGGCTACAAGGCCGGTATGAGCATGATTGTCCGTGACCTTGACCGTCCTGGATCCAAGATGCACAAGAAGGAGATTGTTGAGGCCGTCACCATCATCGAGACCCCGCCCGTTGTCATTGTCGGTCTTGTCGGCTACGTCGAGACTCCCCGTGGTCTCCGCTCACTCACCACCGTTTGGGCTGAGCACCTCTCAGACGAGCTCAAGCGTCGATTCTACACCAACTGGTACAAGTCCAAGAAGAAGGCCTTCACCAAGTACGCCAAGAAGCATGCCGAAGGTGCCGCCCCTGTTTCTCGCGAGCTGGAGCGCATCAAGAAGTACTGCACAGTCGTTCGCGTGCTTGCCCACACCCAGGTCCGCAAGACGCCGCTCAAGCAGAAGAAGGCCCATCTGATGGAGATCCAGGTCAACGGTGGTTCGGTTACCGACAAGGTCGACTTTGCTCAGGCCAACTTTGAGAAGACCATCGACATCAAGTCGGTCTTCGAGGCGGATGAGATGATTGACGTGATTGGTGTCACCAAGGGTAAGGGTTACGAGGGTGTCACCACCCGTTGGGGAACCAAGATGCTGCCTCGCAAGACGCACAAGGGTTTGCGCAAGGTTGGATGTATCGGTGCCTGGCACCCTTCGCACGTGCAGTGGTCTGTTGCGCGTGCTGGTCAGAACGGTTACCACCACCGTACTTCGGTCAACCACAAGATCTACCGCATTGGTGAGGCTGGAACCGACAATGCCACCACCGACTACGATGCTACCAAGAAGGAGATCACCCCCATGGGTGGATTCCCTCACTACGGTTACGTCAAGAACGACTTTGTTATGATCAAGGGATGTTGCCCGGGAACCAAGAAGCGTGTCCTGACGCTCCGCAAGACGCTCATGCCGCAAACCAACCGTCGTGCCATCGAGAATGTGTCCCTCAAGTTCATCGACACCTCGAGCAAGTTTGGTCACGGCCGTTTCCAGACCGTCGAGGAGAAGGCTGCTTTCCTCGGCACGCTCAAGAAGGACATCGAGGCATAATTGTCGTCTTCATAGCATCAACACATTTACTTCGCATAGCTATGACTTCAAAAGTTCTCTTTATGAAACCTGAATTGCACCAAATCTGAAGATTGAGACTTGCATGCGCTTCTGATGCTCGGCGTCATTTGTCTAGGTCCACAAAAGTAGAATCCAACCTGGGGTGTAAGCTTCTGCATTCGAATACCTTCTCTGAGCTTTACCGGTTGCTTCTGGTTGCCGGAAAGGGAGACGCGCTTGGCCACGGCAGAGAGATAGGCATTGAAATCCGGTCGCCCAAAACTCAAGCGGGTTGAAAGATGTGTGAATGGATCGTGCTTGGCGCTGCTGGTGTTTAAAGCATAGCTATTGTCAGCAAGGTACCTTTCTGGCGATGGCGTCACTTGTGAATGTCTTCAATGTCCACAGCACCAGTCACAAAGATGCTGACCCTCAGCCGAAAGCTGTCTTCTGCGAGCAGGTCACTCTGCAGATGAACCAGCAAGTCTTGAATCCACACGAGGGAATCCAAGTCTTTGCAAACCCACAGCAACTCAACATGCTGCAGCTTTTGCGTCACGCGCTTGTGCCGATTGTAAAAGATGGTTCTGAGTACCTGTTGGTTAGCAACGTCAGCTGGTTGCACAGCTAACAGCTACTAAAGACTCACCGAGGAGAAGGGAGTTATGCCGATGCCGGCACCACACAAGATTGCGACCCGTTCTTGCTCAACATCCTGAGCTGGGCAGCCATACGGGCCATCGATTCGAATTGCTGGTAAATTCTTACAGTGATGTTGCGCTTGTTCGAGCTCACGGCCAGAGCCATAGCGAGAGATGCCCAACCGTTCGCCGAGCGCCTTGGTCCAGTCGCCTACTTGTCGAATGTGCACTGAAATGAACGGATCTTGCGGGCTTGATGAGATGGTAAATGGATGCCACTGAAAGACGCTCAGCTCAGGAACCATCACATATAAGTATTGGCCCGCCTTGTAGTTGAAGCTCTCCTTTTCGATCTGAAGCTCAATCACGCCGAGTGGATGGGCAATCACCCGCTTGATGGCTGTCGGAAGACGGCTGCGATACTCGCGCCACAGACGTTCACCAGCATAGAGCAGCACAGGGACGATTTGGATTCGCCAACTCTGGTACCCGATACAGTGTTTCCAAAACTGGTCGATGTCAAAAGGGCTGAATGCCTGGACTGTATCGCGGACAAAGCAGCCGCTGGCATGAGCTAAGAGAGCACTGAAGAAGACAATCGACAGCGAGTGCATGTACCAAAAAGTTTCGAAGCTTCGTCTGCGAATCTTGAGGCGAGCCGATGTAAACATGAGGACCATGCACAAAAGCATAATGTGGCCCGTCACGCCGCCTACTTGCTCGTAATGGATTTGCCATGCTTTGAAGGGTCGCAATTGTGTCTTTTCGACTTGGTAAAAGTTGACATAATGTGCGTTGACATGCAGCAGCGTGAAAAAGGCAAAGCTGTATGCCACTTGTTTGTGGAAGAAGAGGTTATCGTCAAGAGGAAGCCACCGAAATCGAGGGCGGATAGCACACAGGACATTGCGAAGGACGGGCAGTAAGATCAGCACGCCATCGAGAGCTAGAACGAGACCTGCACCTCTGCTTGTCCAGACGCTCCAACGCAGCCGGTTGAGCGCGGCGAGACGATCATCATTCATCTGCGTGATCCAGCCGTAGGCGAACACGCCAACTTGCAGTGCGGGCCAGATCGTCCAGAAGACAAGGGATTTCAGTTCCATGAGCAAAAGCGTTCAATCAGGCGCGACCTGAGCATCTTATAGCACATCAGCTGGAGAGACTGTACGCAGGTCGAGGCCCTTGGGCAAGAGCTCGTGGCTAGCGCATAATTACGATCAGTGTCGACTCTGTAACAAGGCTCTAGCGGGTGGATGCATTGTTTACGTGTCATAGCGCATGATGACACGGTGCTGAGCTTTTGCCTGTAGATTGAGAAAATCGTTGCAGTCGAGCGACGATTGCTCAGGCGGGTTTCAGGTTGCCCACACTCGGCCCACACCTGGTCAGGGTCGAGTTCGCGTGCAACACATCCATCACTCCCGACATTCACGGCGATCCACTCGTGAATTGTGATTGCTTCTCACAGTGCTCTAGATCTCATTACGCATCAAAGCACAAAGGATTGCTTCATCATGGCTCCTCTCTATGATGCTATGAAAATCAACGCCTCTGGACATCTGGAAGTCTCTGAGCTACATACAATCTACTATGAAGACTGCGGCAATCCCCAAGGCCTTCCATGTCTATTTCTCCACGGCGGACCCGGCGGCGGGTTTGAGAGCAAGAGCGATAGTCGCTACTTTGATCCTGCAGTGTATCGCTTCATCGGCTTTGATCAGCGTGGAGCAGGAAAGTCGACTCCTGTGGCCGAGATTCGGGAGAACACAACCCAACTACTAGTCTCCGATATTGAACAGCTGCGACTCAAACTTGGTATTGAAAAGTGGGTGGTCTTTGGCGGAAGCTGGGGCTCGACACTCGCACTAGCTTATGCGACGTCTCATTCTGAACGATGCCTTGGCTTGATCTTGCGCGGTATCTTCACTTTACGCCGAGCAGAACTACTCTTCTTTTACCAGGAGGGCACGTCATTCCTCTTTCCAGACTTTTTCGTAGACTACGAGGAAGTCATACCAGCAGAGGAGCGCAATGACATGATTGCAGCCTACTACAAACGCTTGATAAACAATGACAATGTCGAGGAACGCGATAGGTGTGCTTTGGCATGGTCGAAATACGAGACTGCCACCTCCAAACTGATTGTCGATCCAGAATATATTGCCAAGACGTATATCTTCTTCTTATTTCTTGCTCAACTAACAGCTTAGGAATGATGCGACCTGGTGTTTGCAATTTGCCCGAATCGAGGCCCACTACTTTCAGAACAGAGGTTTCTTCGAGACTGATGACGAACTTCTGAGCAAGGTCAACAAGATTGCCCATTTGCCTATTCATATTGTGCAGGGCAGGTACGACGTTGTGTGCCCCGCAAAGACATCCTGGGACTTGTACCAAGCGCTGGGTGGTCAAGAGGCGAAAAACGTGGCTTACACGATCGTCGAGGCTGCAGGACACTCGGCTCAGGAGGTCGGTATTCAAGCCAAATTGGTGGATGCAGCCAACAGTTTTCGGTCATTGAAAAGCGCTTCGTAATATCCTAGTCTAATGGTGAAGCTGAACAGAATCCCTTCTACGCTTTACATTTGTCCCTTGAGGCCGGTCGTCTAATTGAACCGGCAGTTTTGAGTCGTTAGACGGGATTCCATGAGATGCCATGGACTGCTCCTCGAGTCTGGCAGGTTCTTGGGAATACCAAAAGGCTTTCATTAGCGCGAATAGAAGCATATTGAAGGACCTACCACCAGCAAACACCATGATGGCACCAAGAATGATGCCGCTATCGATTCGGTGGCCAAAGACACAAAAAGACAACACAAGGCTGATGAACTTGCGGAGGTTGAGTACAATGCTGACCGACAATGCGGTTGAATGCGCTGCAAGTCGATTGACGCCGCTTATACAAATCAGCTGGGTCGTAACATTGAGGATTAGATGGACGAGAAGCGCCGGAGGGTTCAAGAAGCCCGAGCCCTTGTCCGAATTAAAGAATGGAGGTGAGTCAATGAGTGAGACCCACTGACGCTGCACCTGGCCTAGCAAGGGAATGAAAAATGGTAGCGCCAAGACATGCTCATGTTAGTTGACCTCACGAGAGCTTGTACTTACAGTCCAGAAGAGCGATTCTTGCCAGGATGCTCCGTGCTTCCGAAACGCGCGCTCTAGAAAAAGGCCCATACAAGATGCCACGAATTGAGCCAAAATCATCAGCGCAACGCCAATCATAAATGCCCTTGATGTTGTAGAATCCTCGGCGGATGCAGCTGAACTATTCTTTCCTGCAGCAGTCGACACAACGACACCCAGAGTGAGCAAGGCTACTGCTGATATTTGTCGCGAAGTATACTGGCGCGCATAGAATAGCCAGCCGAGTAGCATCGTCACCACTGAACCGCCGCTTCGCAGGATGATAAAGACTGGCACAGAGATGTGATAGTCGAGAACCATGTTGTTTAGCCATGACACGCTGAAGTGGCAAATGACAATCTTGATGTAGTCGAGTAGTGGGACCTTGCGTGCCCACAACGCTTGTCTGCCACCCTTGGACGCAGAAAAGATGGCGAAGGATCCAATTACAATACCAAAGAATTGAGCAAAGGTAATGAGGCTCCCGGTTGAGGATGTGCGATGTGTGATAGCTTCGAGTGTGTAGACATTTGAGCAACATCCGCCAAAGATTAGAAGAAGTGGTGTCACAAGCGACCAAGATGCCATGGCCATGATGGCTGATTGCGCGTTTGCCATTCTATCTTGCATTCTGCCGGGTTATTACGACGACGCCATTAAGAGCCGACGCCGGGCAACTTCAAGAGAACGCAAGGGTTGACGTTGTCGTCGTCTCGCGTCGCGCGGATCCCGCGCCAGCAACAAGCAACCGACCAACCACCCGCATTCGACGCCGCATGGCGACAAACACAACTGCAAACAGCCGGCAACAAACAAGCAAGAACCAGATGGGCATTGTGCATTGAGAGACGTCACAGAGATAGCTCGGATCAGTTCAGCGGTGTGCATGCCACGAGCATGCAAGCGAAGCCCACTCTTGTGAGTGCGAGCACCTTTGTCAATGTGGAGCGCCACCTGTCCTTCTCCACCTTTTCGAGGCGGCAAAAGATCCTGATCACCCTCTTGGTGTCCCTTGCGAGTGTATTCTCGCCCATCTCAGCGACAATCTATGTACCCGCGCTACTGACCATCGCTCAGGACCTCAATGTGTCCATCACACTTGTCAATCTTTCCGTCACAAGCTATATGATCTTTCAGGGCCTTGCGCCAAGCCTCTGGGGGCCCCTGACCGATAGTATCGGGCGAAGACCGGTCTACTTGTTGACATTTCTTGTTTACATCGCGGCATGCGTCGGTCTTTCTTGTACCACTACTTATGCTGAACTTATTATCTGGCGTTCCCTGCAGTCCACTGGCAGCGCCAGCACGATTGCCATCGGCGCTGGAGTCATCGCCGACATTACGCGCTCGAAAGAGCGGGGAGGTTATATTGGGATGTACTCTGCCGGTGCCCTAGTGGGCAATGCGCTTGGCCCAATCTTGGGTGGCGTTCTTGCCGAGACTGTAGGATGGCATGGCATCTTTTATTTCCTGACTGCTCTTGCTGGGGTCTTCTGGATCGTCCTCCTATTGATGCTACCGGAAACCTTGCGCTCACAGGTCGGCAATGGGTCTGTCAAGCTGGCGAGAAATCTGCTCCGCCGGCCGGCTTTGAGTGTACTCGAGCCGCCTGACGCGCCGCCCGACCAACAGTCTGAATTGCAAAGCGCCAAACGGTTTGACCCGCTAGCGCCAATCAAGATAATTTGCAAAGCTGAAGTCGGCTGCAGTGTGCTCTTTACCGCGCTGTACTACACCGTTTGGCAAGCTTCACTCGTGGCGTCAGCGACCATCTTTGACCGCCTCTACCATTTGTCACAGCTCGACATCGGCTTCACGTTCATTGCCAACGGCGTTGGCGCCATCTCGGCATCAATTCTGACTGGCAAGGTGCTCGATTACGACTATTCTTGCGAGTTACACAAGCAAGCCAAAGCCTTGGAAGTGATGGGCACTGTTTGCCGTCCGACTTTGAGCAGGCAAAGCTCTCATTCGGTCTTGCAACGGCTCGAATATGCGCGTCTGAGGCGTATGCCCATCAATTGCCTCGTATTCATTGCGAGTACGCTTGTCTTTGGCTGGACAGTGCAGGCAAAGACAAGCATTGCCTTGCCCATCATTTCAACTTTTTTTCTTGGTTTCACAACCACATCCATCATGGCAGCATTCACAACCCTCATTGTTGATTTGTACCCGCATGCCGGTGCCTCTGGTACGGCAGCTCTCAATCTGGCCCGTTGCTTGCTTGGTGCCGGTGGCACTGCTGCCATTCAGCCTCTCATGAATGCCACAAGCACGGGGATTGCCTTTTCAATTGGGTCTGCTATTGTGCTGCTTTGCACGCCGCTTCTCGCTCTAGTGATTCGGTGCAGCAGCACCTGGCGGTCCAGGCGTACAGGAATACACTCCGCAGCACCGTCCTGATCTCGCGCACCATTTTTGTGAGCGCTACTTAATGAATGATTGTTGATTACGATTACACAGATGACACATGATCAAGTTGTAGGGGATAATGTATAGCTATAGATTTGTATTGTGGCAACCTTTGGAATGCACTTGTCCCTTGCCATTGACTGGGTGTTGCCTTGTCCGAGATTTCAGCAGTCACTCTTCAACAACAAATTTTTCAGCCAGTCTCGCTGCGGGTGGTGCAGACCTGGTTCGGCTAAAATTCTGGTGGTGCCGTGCTCAGAATCTCGCTGGTGCAGACACACGCAAACGGTGCTCAAGGAAAGAGAGACAAGCAGCTCGACAGCACGCCTTCCTCACATACACAAACCAGCGCTCGAATATGAAGTTCATCAAGTACGCTCGAACACCCTCAGCATGTCGAAGAGTTACACGTACTAACATCTATGCTAGGCCAGGAAAGGTCGCCATCGTCACACGCGGACGTTATGCCGGCAAGAAGGTCGTGATTGTGCAACCGGTCGACAACGGAAGCAAGGCGCACCCCTTCGCGCATGCTGTGGTTGCCGGTGTTGAGCGTTACCCGCTCAAGGTGACACGGTCCATGTCAGCCAAGCGTATGGCAAAGCGCTCCAAGGTCAAGCCGTTCATCAAGGTCGTCAACTACAACCACCTGATGCCTACACGATACTCGCTCGAGCTCGAATCACTCAAGGGCGTCATCTCTGCCGACACATTTAAGGAGCCTTCTCAGCGCGAAGACGCCAAGAAGACCATCAAGAAGACCTTTGAGGAGCGGTACACCTCCGGCAAGAACAAGTGGTTCTGTATGTGGCATCCTTTCCTTCAAAAGCTGTCGGCTAACACATTGCTCTAGTCACTCCTCTTCGTTTCTAGACTTCTTATGGTGTGCACAAAGCACTACCCAGCGACCATTTCGGTCAACTAGTTGTTTATGAATCAAAACCTTTTGCATAACAGCCATTTGCACGATTGCCGTCCTTTTTGAGGCCTTTTCTTGATTGCCTTGTGTCTAGTCCTTGATCTGCAGCAGCTTTGATCCTTTCTGTGAACGTGCTATCTGCAGAATCATGATTTTCGTACCACTGAACCTACTACAACGCAGCTATGCGACTGTGTCCAAATAAGCTCCGTCCATGAACGGGACAACCGCTCGTATCGAGCTGCTAAAGCAAGTCGGGTCGCCGGAAGACTTGCTGGTCTGCCTCGACTCGTGGAATACTCAGCCAGCCCTCCTCAGAGTTCATCCAACTGACGCGGTGTTTGCGCAAACGCTTGTGGACACTGTCATTCCTCATATCTGGCTTGCTACGAATTCATCATCGCTGACACATGCCATCGTTCAAGCGCTGTCGTCTGTCACTGGTATCAGTGCCTTGCTGGCTCACATAAGGACCCGCGTTGAGCTCAGCCTCATCAAGCTTGTCCTCGAATCACCAAGATTCACGCTCACAAAGGTCCACGACTGTTTGCTTAGTGGTTCCCTAAGCAAGCAACTCGGATCCCAGGTGTGGTCTGCTTATGTGGCTCTGCTAGCTGGTAGCAGGCTATTGAATGGCTTGGCTCCTCACAAAACAAGGGTCGAGCTAAATGACTTTTGGTTTACCTCGCCAGAGGGCATCTCGCGATATCTCTGCGAGGGTATATGCGATCTACTACTTGACAGCCAACGCACTTGTGCTGTTGATACGGGAAGCATTGGCAAGTTGCTTGTATCGATGCAATCTCTGAGTCCGCTTGATGACCTATTTACAATAATTGTCAAAAGGCTGGCTTCACACAACGCTGCTTTGACCACCCTTCGAGAATGCATTCGCTTCATGGATCATGGGCCGGCTAGTCGCTCCTTACAAGCACTCATGACCTTTCTTGCGAAGCATTACTTTATGCATGACACATCCTCTCGGACAATTGACGACGACGACCGAATTGGCTCGGCTGCCACGTTCATGTCACTGTTTTGCGCCGAAGGCGATGGTTCCGATCCCTTGACAGAATGGCTTCTCAACCGCTCGTCAGGCGTTGCGCTTCCTTTGCGTCGTGCAGCTGTCGCTGTGCTGGCTCAATCCAAGAGCTTCTTCACTGTTGTGGAAAGAGTCCTTGCGATATGGGGAGACAAATTGCATGTGACCCATGCGAGTCAAATTGCGCGGCGAACTACAACGGAGAATCTTTTGCTTTCGCTTGGCAGGTTATCGCTGGTCGAGCAGCAAAAGCTCGCTCGCAGTTCGATGCTGACGCAGGGCATTTCGCATCAGCTCGACAGCAGCTCAGAATCTATCCGTGCTCAAGGCATGATTGTTGCTGAGGTCATGTCTGAAATGGCAGAACGCTCGGCGAGGCTCAAATTTGATCTGGATGTCACCACTGGTGCCGATTCGGCCTTTCTCAGATCTCTAGTACATGTCCAAGACTGCCTTCGGCCTCTGACTCAGTTAGAAAGAGGCACGGTGGAAGTGCCGGACGACAAAAGCACGATGTCTGCGGAGCCGTCCTCATCGATAATCGTTGAGGAAGTGGATCACAAAGGGGATCACGAGATTGCGCCATCCACCGAGCCTGATGACGGTATGCAGACTTACAGACTGCCCGACTCGGACGATGAGGATTCAGAGGACGATCCAACCTTGATTGATCGGGACACTATCCCTCGGCCGCTTTACGTTCGCACGCTCCTGGACCAGCTGAATCAGCACGACTCGTACAAGGATCTCGCAAGTGGCTTGCGGCATGCGCCGGATCTCATCCGCAGGAAGATGCACTACGGTACCGAGCTTGTCAACCACGCGACCAATCTGGCGGAAATTCTGTGCGGCGTGAAGGACAATTTCGACATGGACGACTTTCAAGAGCTTCGTCAAGAAGCGCTTGTGACACTCGTCACTGCGTGCCCTCACAAAGTTGGCCCGTACCTAAGCCGGGCATTCTTTGTAGCAGACTATTCGTTGCAGCAAAAAATCATCTTGTTGTCAGCCATGGCACTTGGCAGTCATCGAATCGCCAGCTCTACTCAATTTGAGGGAGCCTCCAATTTGCGAATCGCTTCTCTCGATCTGGGCCCTCGCTTGTCCATCGACACATTCACGCAGAATGGTTCGACTATACCCGCAAGTATCAGCTCTGCCATCGCTGACTCTGCTGGCGAATATCGCGCAACATGGCAAGCCTCCCTTCTCTTTCCGCTGCTCGGCAACTTTCGCGCTTACATGTCGCAACTAATGCCCGAGGCGGCAGCGACACTGCACGACAGTATGCTGATGTCCTTCTACGTCAAGACAGTGGCCAGTGTTTACCAGCACACTGCCATGTGTGTCGAGTTCAAGGCAATGACTACGGAAGTCTTGCAGTTTGCTTGTAGTCTGCAATCACAGCGAGATCCTGAAGTTTCTGCTGCCCTGGCAGGACTCGTTTACAGATTGCTAGAAATGAACGACTCTAGGACGCTCATTGTCGACCATTCAAGTTCTCTGCACACGCTGCAAGACTGGTCAGTAGCCCTCGCGGACAGCACAAATGAGCCGCAGAACCGATTCTTGTTTCTCAGCATCTCGATGAAGATCAGCGAATCTGCCAAAGACAGATTCGACTTGTTGATGGCAGGAAGCGGCAGCGTGATGCAGTCTGCTGGAACTCGCTTTGGTTTGAGAGGTCTTCAATAATTCATGCTCGAAAGATGTAGTCATAGAATATCCACGACTATCCCAACTACCTTCTATATTTGAGTGGCATCGTGACATGTTGTACCCTATTCATGGATGACGCCAAGTTCGTCTTTTCAGTTAGACATGGCCATGCGGGATGAATTGCCGTCAAGAAGGACTCTCAAGGTCGACGTTCAGAATGCGTCAGGCCAAGACAGAAACAAATGAGGCGGCTGATAACGCAAGACTCCATTACGCTCGACGCGACTCTTTTGTAGCACATGGCCTCGCATGGCACTCGAAATTGAGCATTCGCGTTCCAACGACTCGTTCATTTGCCTGCCATCTTGGCAGCAGACTGGCCAGATGATAGGTATGCTGGTCAATCCTTCACTACTTCTCTTTTGCAGAGAGCTCTTGAGCATCTGCAGAGTTCTCCGCTTGCCTTGCAAGCTCTTCGAGCAGTCTGTCTAGCTTGTTTTCGAATTCTAGCTCTGATTAGTGCACGATCTTGAGTGCGTTGAAAACTGAGTACGGTCAAGCTGTGATTCGAGCGCTTCTGCCTGCCGCTCTGCATCTACCATTGACTTGACTACAGATAGCGTCTCGTCGTCCATTTGATAGCTGGCGTAGATAGTGTGTGGTGTTCTTGTCGATGCAGCTTGAGCCAACACATGCACGTGATTGATTCGAACGTCACTCTTCCCGGTCATGATCCTGGCGCGCCAGCTTCAGCTACAGCCGGCGCCACGCTTGATCAACAGCGCTACAAAGAAAGACCTTGCGCATCCACCTGTGCTTCTAGTCACGCGATGGAAGGCCTATTCTCTCAAGATATCAACTATGTCGAGGGCATCGTCAGAGGCTATCGCTCCGGCCTTTTGACTGGCTCGCTCTACCAAAACTTGACGCAATGCGAGACCCTTGAAGGTAAGAAGCGCCTGGATGATCTCATGCGATACTAACCAGTCAGATCTCAAGATGCAGCTGAGCGCGACAGACTACGGCAACTTTCTGGCCAATGTGCCGTCCCCATTGACAACAAGCACTATTGCCGCCAAGGCCAATGAGAAGCTTGTCTCGGAGTACAAGTACCTGCGCGCCAATGCTGTGGAGCCCATGTCTACGTTCCTCGACTACGTGACATACTCATACATGATCGACAATGTCATTCTTTTGATTACTGGTACCCTACACGAGAGGGATCTGAATGACCTGCTCGACCGCTGTCATCCGCTCGGCATGTTTGAGACGATGCCGGCGCTCTGTGTGGCTACCAACGTACAGGAACTGTTTGAGTCGGTCCTAGTGGACACGCCTCTTGCGCCATACTTCAGAGGCTGCCTCAGCGCCTCCGACTTGGACGAACTTAACATCGAGATTATTCGCAATACACTTTACAAAGCCTATCTCGAAGACTTTTACCAATTTGTACAAGGTGTCGGTGGGCCGACCGCCGAGCTCATGTCAGATATCATTGGCTTTGAGGCCGATCGACGCGCCATTACCGTCACCATTAATTCATTCGACACCGAGCTTACAAAGGATGAGCGCAAGAGTCTATATCCGAGCGTAGGCAAGCTCTACCCTGAAGGCACCTACGCCTTGTCGCAAGCAGATGATGTTGAGGCGGTCAAGAATGCTGTTGCAGGTGTCGGCGAGTATGCGAGCATGTTTGAACAGCTCAACTCTGCCACAGTCGGTGAAAAGTCGCTGGATGACTTCTTTTACGAGCAAGAGGCGAAATTCAACAAGAAGGCTTTCCTGCAACAATTTCACTTTGCCATTCTGTATGCCTGGCTCAAGCTCAAGGAGCAGGAGGTTCGTAATATCACTTGGATCGCCGAGTGCATTGCTCAAAATCAAAAGGACAAGATTGGCAAGTTTGTTGCAGTGCTATGATATAGTGTGATCAGGTAGGGAGCTCAAAGACAATTCACGTAGAAAACCGAATGAAAAAACTGAGCCAAGCATGAGACTGCATTGCTATCTATCCTAGTACATAAAGCCATTGACAGGGAACGGCGACGCGCCTCTCGTAATTTACTTTTTGAGTCTGCAGCGCCGAAGCTCGCGGCGAAATATGGAAGAGTGAACCTAAAGGTCCGCGTCATCCTCATCGGGCAAAGGCATGGCAGCAGCCTTGCTCATCTCCTCGTCATAAGTCTTCATGAGGTTCTCGTCCACCGTCACCTCAGGCGGGGCCAAAGCGGGCGAGGCAACAAACTCGAGGCCACTGTTGCCAACGAGCTTGCGGGCAAGCCAGAGGAAGGGCTTCTCGAAGTTGTAGTTGGACTTGGCTGAGATGTCGTAGTACTGAAGGTTCTTCTTCCTGTGGAAGGTGATGGCCTTGGCCTTGACCTTGCGCTCCTTGACGTCGACCTTGTTTCCGCAAAGGACGATCGGGATGTTTTCACAGACGCGAACGAGGTCCCGGTGCCAGTTGGGCACGTTCTTGTATGTGATGCGCGAAGTCACGTCAAACATGATGATACCGCATTGTCCCTAGCTTGTTAGTGTTTCGTCAAAAGAGAGACGGCGCGTGATGTACCTGGATATAGTAACCATCGCGAAGACCGCCGAATTTCTCCTGTCCGGCTGTGTCCCATGTGTTGAAGCAGATCTTGCCGTAGTTGGTGAAGAAACTGATCGGGTGAACCTCGACACCGAGTGTGGCAATGTACTTCTTCTCAAACTCGCCCGTCAAATGACGCTTGACAAATGTGGTCTTTCCAGTACCTCCGTCGCCGACAAGGACTTGGGTTGTTAGCAAAGGTCGACGATGGATCAGCAGCGAGGCCAAGCGAAAATTGCATCACAAGCAAGTGAGCAGATACGCCAGAGCATTTTGTCTGGCTTTACAGCCTCAACTGAGCAAGACGCGGCGCAATCACCGACTCGATCGTCCTCCAGCATGCTATAGTATTTGAATGACCTTACCGAGCTTGAAGGTTGGGATCTGTTGCTCTGCCATTCTGATTGCTTTTCCGTTTCTTCGATCGAGAGAAAGGGAGAAAAGAAGAGAGGGATGGATGTTGTTTCCGGTGATGATGCCGGTCAACGCTTGGAAATGGAAAGAGCTTTTTCTGTGAGGCAGCGAGGGACCCAGCTCGTAGGGTTAGGGCAAGGATGACCCAAGAACAATCAAGGACACACGGAACACGCACAGTGGGACAGTCTTTAACAACCTCTTCTCACAGCCATGGCAACCAAGTATGCCTTTTCAAAATCACTCAAAGAGGTAGCGCTTCCTCTGCTGTCTATGAATATCTACTAACATGCGCAGCTGCGCTTCCACTTTTGCCAAACGAGCGAAGCCAGCTCAGGTCTCAAGTAAGGACTCGACCATCGCGACTACACCCTGCTGACGCGTTATTCTCCAGGCAGTTTCTGCAAAAGTCCTATCCAGTCATGAAGAAGCACAACCCCGACACGCCTTTGCTCGTCCGGGAAGCGTTCGGCACACCGCCAAAGATCTGGGCGAGATATGGTGCGCGGTCGCGTTTGACATGATCAACTAGCTAATCCGCTGCAGAGAAAGGCAAGGAATCCAGTGTCAGTGTAGATGGCATGAGTACAGCAGACGTCGAGAAGGAGCTACAGAAGCTCGCGCAAGCATCAGTATGATCTTGCGACGAGGCTCTTAAGATCGCACGCCGCTCGAGCGATCCAGCTCGACATCAGAAAGACGCCAGTTTGTGCGTCAAATGTTCTGCTCTCTCAACATTAGACATCTAGGTAGTCTTAGCCTCTCAATGTGAGTAGGACTGCTCATGTAGCTCAACGCGTATTTGCTCCGTGTATTTGGACTGCGACCAACACCCACTGCCTGTCTCTTCTCCAACCACCATCTCTGGGAGCAGCGATGTCGCTCTGACACAAACAGTGAATTGATCGAGCTCCCGTATCGCTTCCTTGACTGGCAGCAGCCACGAATTCATGCCACCCAAGCTGCTGATGCTTGTCGGCCTGATCGGCGCAGGAAAGACCACGTTCTCCAAGGCGCTGTGCAGCTTTTACCCAAACTGGCTCAGAGTCTCACAAGATGAGCTGGGGTCTCGAAGAGCCTGCGAGTCTGCTGCCAAAGCAGCTTTGCTTGCCGGCCACGACGTTGTCATTGATCGCTGCAACTTTGACAAGAACCAGCGAGAACCTTGGTTGAGGATCGCTCAGAATTGCAATGCTAAAGCTTACTGTCTCGAGCTCAAGACTGATCTGAAGGTATGTCTGCGACTGATGTCTACTGTACTCACTCAAAAAGCTTTGCCGCTCCCGAATCCTTTCACGCGAGGATCATCCGACTCAGGTCCAAGGACATTTCGGTACCACTGTGCTGGATCGGCAGGAGGGTCAGTACAAACCGCTCACGTTGAGCGAGAGAGATGCACTAGAGAAGACCTATGTGCTGAAAATCACCGACAATAGTGTCAATTGGACAGAATCGCTTGTCAATGCAGTCCTCGGCCGACTCGGCATCAATCGCTGAATTTGCAGTCGATTGGGACCACACAAGACGCTGCTTCTACGAGCTCCATAACAGAATGTCCCCGACTTCAATGAGCACAGCGAGCTGGCTTTACATCGAGTTCAAGTCGGTTGTCTCTCACTCGGACCGCCGATCTCGACGCTAGTAGCTGACAAGCGTCACGGTACCACGCGCGATGTCAACAGTCTGTCCGTGGCCAAGAGCCATCAGCCGACGTTTCAGAGATGGCCCTGACGATTCTGCTTCGCGGAGTCACCGGTATCTGATGAGAGCAAGCTACTACAACCTTCCCCTGAGCGACTGCCGCTCATTGGGGATTCCAGATGGTCCTTGCGACAAGAAGAGAAGACCGTTTCCAGTGGATCAAGTTCTCTCTGAGCTCTTCTTGTGACCGGTCTGTCTCCAGGGGCTTGAAGACAACCTGTCATGCACGTAGGCCTGAGCGCTTGGCAGTCGCCCTAGGCCTTCCTCAAACGGGCTTATGAGGAAAATTAGCCTTGCCATCAGAGCTCGACATTGGTAATGAGTGTGATCAGTAAGCCTATTCTATAGAGCCATTTGCAGCTCAAGCTGACGCATCTGCAACTAATGCATTTCCCTGTGGTCCGTCATCCGCGGTTGAATAGGCGCGCGGCAGTTGTGAGCTCACGTGTTTTACCGCCACATGACCTGGGAAACTTGAGCATTGAGCTAGGCACATCCAACTCGAGCTTCTACTGCGCAAAGAGCTAGCTGCATATTGAGTCATGTCAACGAGAGCATCTTCTCGCTTGAGCACTGTCCTGAAACAGACAAAGCCTCGCAAAATCACAAAGTCTAGTCCGCGGAAAGCAGTAGATGTAAAGCTGCAGCTTGAGCAAGGTGTTGCGCACGTCAAAGCAGAGACGGTCGAGAATACTGTTGATGCTTCACAAGGGACCTTGCAGGCTTCAACTGTGCCTACTGAACAAGCCCTTGATGTCGCTCGTCCTGGCATATTGCAGACTGCTCTCACTCATCTCATTGCTGTTGACCGACGTTTCAATGCTCTATCGCATTCGTACATACCTCAACCCTGGCTCGATGACAATCTGAGCAAGCCAGTCAATCACTTCAAGTCTTTGGTCCTTGGCATTCTATCACAACAGGTGTCTGGCGCCGCAGCACGGTCCATCTCCCGAAAGTTCATTGCGCTTTTTGCAGATGAGCTGCCAAAGTCTGAGGGCGACATCAAAGTCGACGTTGATCCCGAAGTACTCGACGGGCCAGCTTCAGGGAACGCTGCTCCAGCGCAGGATGAAGTCGAGAATATGACTTTCCCCACACCAGAGATGATCACCACGAAGGATGTGTTTTTTCTAAAATCGGCTGGCTTGAGCATGCGGAAAGCTGAATACGTCCTGGGTCTGGCGCAGGCCTTTCACGCTGGACAATTCACAGATGAGTTCTTTGCGACCGCACCCGATACAGAGATTGTCACGCGCTTGACGGCAGTGCGTGGGCTGGGCCCTTGGTCTGCAGAAATGTTTTTAATGTTCAGCCTTAAACGCGTGGATTGCTTGAGTTATGGCGATATTGGCATTCAGCGTGGCATGGCGCATTGGCTAGGCAAAGATGTGACGGACAAGTCGAAGCATCACAAGGGAAAGTTCAAGTATGTTTCTCAGCAGGAGATGGATGCGCTGAGCGATACATGGCGGCCCTTTCGCTCGATTGGCTGCTGGTTCATGTGGCGAGTCAACGGCATCATTGCCAAAGAAGAGGAGGAAGTATCAATAAAGCCAGAGACGCCGGCAATCAAGGAGGAACATATCATGCAAGAAGATTAAAAGCTTTTGTAACTAAACGGACGACGACATGACTAATTTCTTTGATTGAAAATATGAGCATTACTCCTTGGTAGATATCCTGGCGTTGCCACTCTTTTGCTTGCTGCCTTCAATATCGCCACCGATTGCATTGAGCAGAGCTTGCAGACCAGCAGCAGTCGTGTCGTTGCCAACAGCGACACCCCAGATGGATCCCTCTGCCACGTTGTCGGTACGCTTAACCTCAACGAAACAGACTGCGTTGGTCTTGACACCCTGACCAAGCGATTGCTGCGTATAGGTCTTGATTTCGGCATCAAAGTCAAAGAGTTTCGTCATGCCATCGAGACACGAAGAGAGAGGTCCGTTACCAAAGCCATTGACCTCGTAAACTTTGTCGTCGGCCTTGCGAACTTGACCCTTGAACTCTCGCGAGACAGGCTCTTCGGCATCGGCAACTTCGCTGACGCCGTAGTGGAGCAACTCAAAGAGGCGTTCCTCGAGACCGTAAGCCACCTTGAACAACTTGACAATCTCTGCAGGCGCGAGTTCCTTGCCAACACGCTCGGCTTCGGCTTGTACGACGCGGGAAAAGGCAATTTGCAAGTTGCGTGGCAGGTCAAACTTGAGATCGCGCTCGACAATGTAAGAGACACCACCTTTGCCAGACTGACTGTTGACGCGGATGACAGCTTCATACGTGGCACCCAAGTCGGCAGGATCAATAGGCAGATACGGTACTTTCCAGTATTGCTTGCCTTCTTGGTGCTTGAAGCCCTTCTTGATGGCATCTTGATGCGAGCCACTAAAGGCAGTAAAGACAAGGTCGCCAGCGTAAGGATGACGCGGATGAACAGGAACCTTGTTGCATTCGCAGCAAATTTTCATGGTGCGCGCCAGGTCGGAAAAGTCCAAAAGAGGCGCGACACCTTGTGTGTAAAGGTTGAGGGCGAGGGTGACGAGATCGACGTTGCCCGTACGTTCTCCGTTGCCAAAGAGACAGCCCTCGATTCGGTCGGCACCAGCCATTTGTCCGAGCTCTGATGCAGCGACAGCGCAACCACGGTCGTTGTGAGGATGCAGCGAGATGCATACGGTTTCACGATTTGAGATTTTTGTAGCGAAATACTCAATCTGGTCGGCATAGACATTCGGCGTACACATCTCGACAGTGGCTGGCAGGTTGAAGATGATGGGCTCCTCGACTGATGGCTCCCAGGCTGCCTTGACAGCTTCACAGACCTCGAGGGCAAACTCTGGCTCTGCATCTGAAAAGGTTTCCGGAGAGTATTCAAAAGTCCAGTGGGTTTGACGGAATGCCTCGTCTGCAGAGTCCTTTGTCAAGGAACGCACAAGCTTGGTACACTTGACAGCGAGGGCGACAGTCTGTTCCTTTGTGTTGCCAAAGACAACTTCGCGGAAGCAGGGCGAGACGGCGTTGTAGATGTGAATCGTAGCATTCTTGGAGCCCTTGACAGAGTCGACTGTGCGCCTGATGAGCTCTTCGCGACAAGGCGCCAGCACCTGGATAGAGACATCGTCAGGCACAGCGCCCGGTGTCTCGACCAATCGGCGAACGAAGTCAAAATCTGTCTGACTGGCAGATGGGAAAGCGACTTCAATCTCCTTGAAGCCTGTTTTCACAAGCAGCTGGAAGTAGACCCACTTTTCGTCGCCAGACATCGGGTCGACGAGCGACTGGTTGCCATCTCTCAGGTCGGTACTGAGCCAGCGAGGGGCCTTGTCGAGCACTTTGCTGGGCCATTGTCGATTTTGAATGGGCACTTGCGGAAAGGCCTTGTACTTTTGGCTAGGATCTTTGAGCATACCCATGGCTTGTGTAGATGATAGCTTGATGGAGCGGTAGCGTGTTGTCGTAGAAGAGGTTCGCAAGATTTTATCGGAGACGACAGACAACCAGCAGCGAGCAGCATCAACATTTGTGGAGCCAGAAGACGGCAAGATTGACGCATGCTCGAGGTCATCGTCAACGACAGACTCGGAAAGAAGGTCAGGTGGGTCGCATGCTGCTTTTCTTTTATTGCAGTCTAACAAAGCAGGGTCAAATGCAACGAAGATGACACTGTCGGCGATTTGAAGAAGCTGATTGCGGCGCAAACAGGTACAGCAGCGTAAGCAGGCATCGACCGGCAAGAATGAGCTGACGGCAGCGATCGCATCATTCTCAAGAAGTGGTACACCACCTTTAAGGATCATATCACGCTCGCCGACTATGAAATCCACAATGGTATGAGTTTAGAGCTCTACTACTCATGAAAAGCGCGTAGTCAAAGGGTCAAGAACTTCTTCATGGCTCAGTGTAAACATATAATCAAAAGCTATCATACGACAAATCTGGTTTGGCATGCGAATCTGTCCTTCTAGCACGCTGCCGTGCACCGAATTGCATGGTCCATAGAGTTGTTTGACACAGCGTCAAACTTTAGGCAGCGACACCATTGCCATTCGCCAACTTGGCCTTCTTGGTGACCGGTGCATCCTGCGCTGCCTCAATAGCCTCCTGTGTGACACCAATCTGCATACCAGCCTCGACAGCCGCTTGCTCGAGGTGTTCCCGAAGCGCCTCGCCGTTGATTTGGCCAATGGCGGAGTGGAACTCACGCAAGAGCACATCGACATCGTCTGCCGCGAGTGTCTTGACATCGGCCATCTTCTTGATGTGCATCGTGAGCACCTTAACTTGCTCGACCGTCAGGTCCAGGTTGAGCTGCTCGGCGCGCGACTTGACAGCGTTCCAGCCCGTCAATCGCGAACCAATGTGCACGTAGCGGGTCATGCCAAAGTCGGTCGGGTTGAGAATTTCGTAGGTGGAGGGATTCGCAAGGATAGCCTTGGCGTGGATACCAGCCTTGTGTGTGAATGCGCAGTAGCCGGTGACGGGGTTGTTGAAGGGAATGTTGATGTCGACCGCTTCGGCAACCAAGTTTTCGAGCTCACGGAGCTTGTTGAGTTTGTACTTGCCCATGACGTACTCCTTGTCGGCAACGTACATGCGTGCCAAGAGACCTCCGAGCGGCGTGATGCCGTTACGCTCGCCGATACCAAGAACCGAGGTGTCGACGTGGGTGGCGCCAGCCTCGAGTGCACAGTAGGCGTTGGCAATGGCACACCCAGTGTCATCGTGGAAGTGCGTCTCGATGTCGCATGAGACAACACCACGCAGCGTCCGGAGGAGATCATAGACCTGTCTCGGGTTGGCACAGCCTACTGTGTCTGCGACACCGACACGGTTGACACCAATCTTGTCAACGGCCTGGTAGATGCTGAGCAAATCAACGAGATCCGAGCGGAACGAGTCCTCGGATGAGAAGCGGATCTCGATATTGTGCGACTTGACAAACTCGATGACCTCCTTGGCGGCCTTGGTGATATAAGTCATGTCCTTGCCATGCGAAAACTCGCGGAGGAAAGAGGAGGTGCCAATCACGACATCGACACCGTCGACACCCGTCGTGACGGCGAGCCGAGCATCATCCATGTTGCATCGGATGTGGGTCAGGACCTTGGCTTTGAGTCCGAGCTTGCAGATGGCCATGAGATCGAGGCGGGACTGCTCTGAGGCGGCCGGCGAGGTCACCTCGATATAGTCGACACCAAAGTCATCGAGGGCCTTGGCAATCTCAATCTTCTTGGCTGTATCAAAGAAGGCGTTAGCGAACTGCTCACCTTCGCGCAGGGTGGATTCGATAATCTTGAAGCTGCTGACGTTGGAGAGGAAGTCAGAGGCCTTTGCGCCGTACGGGTTGCTGACGACGCTTGGGCGCTTGATTGTGTTTTCGGTGACACTTGTCATATCGTTTCCTACAGAGGGCGGCATCCTTGAGTGGGTTGGTGCAAGTCTAAGGAGAGATAGAGAGAGATGGTCGTCCTGTGCTCTATCTTTCGGCTTACCTAGGTACTTGCTTGCTTGCTTGCTTGCTTGCTGCTTCCTAGCTACTCTCGAGCTTGCCCAGCAGATCTTAATCATCAGGGTTAGGGTAATCAACGACATTAGCAAACAGTGCGTGCCCATGGGTAAGCGCTTAAGCATATCCTAGCAAGGACAATGGCAACCTCAGACTTGAGAGACGTACTTGGCATCCAAGCGCAATCTAGCTCATCTCTCTCGGCTGGACCACCGCCGCTCAAGAAGCAAAAAACCGCACAAGGCCCCGCAAAGGGCGTCAGCAGGGAGCTCTTTAATCTCCTCGGACACAACACACCGCCCGTCGTCGCACTCCAGTCGCGCTTCAAGGAGAAGCCCAAATTCAAGCAAAAAGCTGTCAAGTGGGTCAATGCCGCTTTCCAGAATGGCGCGCGCAGCGATCATTTGACGCTGCGTCACTGGATACGCGGGCCTGTAGAAGACGCAGACACACCGGCCAAGAATTATCACTTTGAGGTCTTTAACAAGCACCCGGACGTGGCAAGCTATAGCAGCGAAGAGTATGCAACGTTTCTTGAGCGGCCAGATTGGTCTAAGAAGGATACCGACATTCTGGTTGATCTTTGTCGCGAATGGGACTTGCGCTTTGCGGTAGTGCATGACCGGTGGCCAGAAGAGGCCAAGCCGAGGTCGATCGAGCAGCTCAAAGACCGCTACTATGGTATTTGCAGAGCATTGTTCGCATCGCGCGGACAGAGCACAGACGGTTTGTATTACGATCTTCCCCGCGAAGAAGCACGCAAAAAGTACCTCGAAGATCTGTTTCAGCGCACACCAGACGAGATTGAAGAGGAAAACAAGCTCATCATCGAGTCAAGACGTCTTGAAGCTGCCGAGAAGCAGCTTGCCTTGCAAAAGCAAGAGCTCCTGCGTACACTTGAAACGCCGCAGTCAAATGGATCGATCGCTCAGCACATGACCTCACAAGGACTTGCTGCCCTCGCTCAAACTATGCTTACGGGAGACAAGCAAAAAACCAAGAAGAAACCAACCGAACCTGCACAAACTGGACCGAAACAGCGCTACCGGAAACTCTCGCCTCGAGAACAGCGCGAGCACGGCGTCTCCTTTCACGAGAAGCTGTCAAGTGGCGCTTTCCTGCGCTCGCAAAAGACGGTTGCGCTCAAGCAAACGGTGGCAACCAAAGTCCTCGCAGTGATGCAAGAACTTGGCATGAGCAATGTCCTGACGATGCCGACAGAAAAGACGGTGAAGCGCTTCGATCTGCTACAAAGCAAGATTGCTACGCTTTTAGAAGCAAAACGGGTCGTAGACAAAGCAGAGCAAGTTGGCGACCAGCCGCCGTCATAGTCTTAATAGCACTACGAAAGCTTGTTCAAAACTTGCCTCGCAAAGCTTGTCGACCCATATGAAGAGCCGTCAGCTTGATGGTCTTCCACAGGTTGGGAAAGTCGAGCGTGCTCGTGAACGTATCTGCAAACCCTGCTTGTTAGCTGCATTCTAATACAAACACGCTTACCGAAAGGGAGCATGAGCGGAATCCAGCCTTGCGCAAGCTCAAGGGCAAAGCACTTGGACGGCATCGCATACTGGGTAGCTTCTCCCCGACGCATAAAGTTCTGATCACCTGGATTGTAGACGCGCGGCTCGAGCTCGTGTGGCTTGGCTGCGAGCTGCGTGCCGACCAGGATTGTAAAGTAGTCGTCTGCAGTGTGCAATCCAGAGTGGCCCTCGGTTTGCAGCGCAGTGCCAAAGAAGATGAGGTATTCTGTTACACTCGCATGCAGAATAACCATGCTTCCCTGCAAATCAGCATTGCAAGACACCTATTACGAGACTCACCATGGCGCCGCCTGCATTGTTGAAGAACCAGTCGTCCTCGGTCCACTCAGAGATGGCATTACCATACTCTGCACGCAAATCACGCGTCAGCTGCCTCAGAAGAGGGCCAGTGTGGTTGCCATGCGCAGCAATCGCCTTTTGAGAGAGCTCTTGCAGCTTCTTGGGGTCAAACACGAACTGAGAATGAACATAGCTGTCGAGGAAGTAAAAGACGGGCAGCAAGAAAGCCAAGATGACAGCGAGCCTGAAGAGCGGCTGCATAGTAATTGTACAAGCTGTGTATGGTGGTGAGATCTAACTCACTCAAGCAGGAGCAGGAGCAACAGACGTCTATAGCTATCGAACGCGTCGCGAGATGGCTCTTTTTCGAAGACGTGTTGGTGGCCTGATTGTCAAAAGCACGTGCTGCCCCTGGCCGTTGCCTGGTTGCCATTCCTCGAGTTTGGCCACTAGCGGAGTGCAATGATTGAATTATGATTCCAATGAATGACTTCACTGGGTTACTGGGTAGAGCAACCTGGAATTGGGCAACCCTAACCCTGCTCTTCAACGACAACAGTCACAGCCATCTTTAACAGTCACTTCTACACACCTGCTATTCCTCCTTCAAGTGCGTTGCTAGAGCCTAAGGGCCACTATATATCTCATGCTGACCTGCTATAGTGGACCAAGATTTGCTTGCAAGCTTGCTGCGTGATGCGGCGGCACAGGGGGCCTCAAACCAAAACAATGCACTAGACAACGCTCCGGGGCAAGCCATAGACGCGCTTGCTTCTAATACAGACAAAGAACCTTCAGAGCATCTTCGGAGCTCTGCTCAAAATGGTTTTGAGGCACATCAAGAGGTATCAAGTTCTTGCCGGGCCTCTCAGGACGCCCGGCGATTTGTGACTGTCGCTGACCCCTTGCAGCTCGCACCAGACAAGCCTGCTACAGGAGAAGAGGCATCCGTGCCCAAGCCGACGATTCCAGTGCGTGAAGTGTCGGCCTCGGAGTCAAGAAAGGACTCTGATGGTGCTGAGATGATGGAGCTCGATGGTCATGATCCCACAGACAAGCAGCACAAGAAGAAAATTCGCACTGAAAATCGCGAGCGCAAGAAGCGTTGGCGTGAGGCAAATGAAGACCGAAACAAGGACAATGACTTACGTTGTCGCGTCCACAAGCGTGCTCACAAGCTCTATGGCAAAGAGAATTCACGTGTCAAGGAAATGTGGATCGAGGAGGAATTCAATAAGCGCAAGCACAAGCGCCAAGAGAAGGAGGGCAAAGGACCAGATGGCCTGCCGCTCATTGACGGCACTGATATTGCTGACCTGGACCAGGAAGAGTTGAGCAATGCCATCATGGCCACCTTGACGAGTTTTACTATGATGAATGGCGGCGATCTTGCCACCCACTCGAGCGAGCTCAACAGCCTGCTTCAAAAGCTCACCAATGACCCGGACGCGCTCAAGAATATGTTGAGCGACAAGTCAGCCGAGAAGCAGGATGAGGCTGATGCGTCTGCGCCCCAGCAAACAGAAGATGCGGCCAATGATGCTCAAAAAGCGGCAGGCGGCAGTCACGATGCATCCGCCGACCATCCGGCAGAAGAGCAAGCCGTCGCAGATGAACCCGAAGCGCATGCCGATAGCAACAACCAAGAGGTGGATCTCCACAACATCGATATTGACTCGATCGTTGGCAACTTGCTCGGCGACAATGCTGCTTCGTTGCTTGATGACGATCAGGCCTTGTTGGAAGGTGTTGCCACCGGTGCCATCACCCTGCCCCCAGCGCCACCCACGACAGCGCGGTCCTCGCGGCGTTCGCACGGTGCTTCTCACTCACGGGCGAATGGGCGCTGATGGTGTGAATGGATCAAAATATGTCCCTTGTATTTAGGTAGTTTTTGGTTGAGCAAGCAAGCATATGTCCTCCTCAAGGCTTCAACGTTAAAATTCGTGTTGAATGTCGTCGCACCCATGATCAAAGACACTCCTACTGGACAACCAAACAAACCACATGCGCATGAGCTAGAAGGATCTGATCAGACATGAATAGCCACGTGCAGCATGCAGTCGACGACTATTGCGCTCCGCCTGCGTTTCCGCACATCCCAGAGCTCTCACTTGGTATTCACAAAGACATGAAGTGGGACTACACCGACCGGCGCATCTTTCAGGAAATCAGGCCGGGCGTCTTTTTAGGCCCGCTTGCCTCTTCGCGCGCCTGTGATGCGCTGGCAGAACACCGCATCACGACTTTGGTGGCGATACGCACGGCGCAAACGCAAAAGATCTTCAAGGAAAGATACCCTGAGCAGTTTCGCTACGAGAATATCGATATCGTCGAGGGATCTCTCTTATCGGTCCTGCCACGCATTACACCCTTCATTCAAGGTTGTCTGTCGCGCGGCGAGCGTCTGCTCTTTTATGACGAAACGGGCAACGCCAAATGTGCCGTCGTCGTTTGCGCCTATCTGATGGAGACGCTTAATATTGACTCTGCGGAAGCCTACTCGATGGTCAAAAACAAGCGCTTGTCCGTCACACTGAGCGAACATGAGCGCTATCAGTTGCAACAGTTTGAGACGCTGCTGCAAGCGCGCCGTTCCATTATGACACACAGCTACACGCCACAAGAGCTCAGTCGGCCCAACAGACGACGCCGCCATGAAAGCGATGACGGCGAGATGTCGGAAAACGACAATCACGATGCACGCAGGGCGCCCAACAGTGCCTGGAGTTGAGGCCTCACGCGACGACAATCTACTCACTTTAGACTGACCATCTTTCTCTCAGCGCTTTGGCATAGACTTTCATGATTTCCTTTTATAATACAGTACGCAGCGCCTAAGTCTTAACTTGCCGCCGTACAGCACGCTCTCCGTCGTGCTTTCGTGATTGTTTTTGCGATGCATGAGGACTTGCCGTCGGCGTCGCGCTTTTAGCGTTGGCCGAGAGCTTCTCTTGCACTGCCTGCCAATAGGCATTCCGATACTCCTCAAAGCCTTCTCTGACTTCTGGTGATCCAGCCTTGGACGAGACCACCAGCTTGACCTTGCCTTCGCCGGGCTTGTCGCGTTTGAAGAGACTCAGCCAGCCGGTCCGCATGGGCACGAGCTTGACGTTGAAGTGCCGCAAGCCTCGATTGGCTTGCGGGATGAATTTCCGTGGTTGTACCAGGGTGCTATTGTAGAGACCGCTTGCATAGAAGAGGACAAGGGTCACAAGGCCTGCCAGGAGCCCGATCCGATAGAAGAAGGAGACATAGTGGTAGGCGGATGGTTGCAAGAAGACACCGTGAAAAAAAAAGGCGTTCCAGGCAATCAAGGCCGCAAAGAAGACTGAGCGATTAGCAGATAATTCCAGATGAAAGGCCCAGCTCGGCCGGTCGCGTACGTGTATACTTGCGCTTGAGAATATTGAGACGCGTATATTCCTTGCGCAGGCTCTCCTCAAAGATGAGCAGGTCGGCATATTGATCTGGGCCCGTGCTCATTGCATGCGAGCCTGCGCCCCGCAACTGTTTCTTTAATCAAAGAACGGAAGGGCCCAGCAGCAGAGACCAAAACAGGTGCTTGTTGTCCTGCTGATTGTTGCACCAAACTCACGTTGCGCTCGATTGACGTCGTCGGCAATCCACACTCAACAAGACAAGCCCATGCCTGAGTCTTGAAGATCTGATCAAACAACAAGCTACGCGATGAGCAGCAGGCGATAAGCTAGAAGAAGAGAGACCAGAGCTTAGGCAGCTACAAACATGTCGCTCACGATTGAACTCAAAAAGACCGAGGCAACAGCCTCCTTCTTCACCAATCTCGACATCATCGAAGGCAGAATCCATCTCGACGTCAGCTCGTCGCTCTCCGTCAGCGCCATCGTCATCAAGCTCGAAGGCATCGCCAAGTCAGTCTGCTATACCCAGCCGAATCACGGCAAATCTCGAGCAAGAGCGCCTGTCCAAGAGATTCATAAAGTGCTTTACCTCACAGACACCGTCTTTCCCGATGCGCAACTCAAGCATTCGTCCTCGGCGAGCTCATTCACCTTGCCGGCTGGCAAACACAGCTGGCCATTTGCATTCCAGCTCCCAATCAACAACGATTGCAAGTCGGCCGTTCGTACGCATACGCAGAATGCGCTTGGTGCGCTACTCAGTGGTCAAGCACCCGGATCGGCGTATGAGCAGCAGAGCGATAACCTGCAGCATGTGCAACAGATTTTGCCGCCATCGCTTGCTGGATCTGAAGATGTCTGGGTGCGTTACTTTGTCAAGGCAGTCGTCCAGCGGCCTTCCAAGCTATCACTCAACTACCGCGCCTATGCGCCATTCCTGTTTCTGCCCATCGATCGGCCGCGTGCCGAGGAGGCCACCAGCACAGCGTTCTTTGTCAAGCGACAACATACGCTCTCCGTGCTGGACGATGCAAAACGCCCACGAGGCTTCCTAGGCGCCTTTACCGAGCCAAAGCGGCGGCTCTCGGACACCATTGCACTCGAGGTGCGTCAACCGAATCCGCCCACCGTCGTGCCAGGTATGCCGGCCAATATAGAAATTATTGGCTTTCTTGAGACGACCTTTAATGATCTGAGTGATTTGCGCATCACGCACATCTCTGTCTACTTTCTCGCCACGACCCGCCTCAAAGCGCAGAATCTCAAGCGCACACTCGGCGGCCGTCTCCCAGTCTATGCGACTGATGTCAATGTCCCATTCAAGCGTCAGACTGATCTGACTGTTCCGGCACTTCATTTACAAATGTCTGCCCTGCCAACTCCCCTGATTGTTGCAACCGATACGGCGCCCACCTTTGTCACCTGCAACATTTCACGCACATATGAGTTTGAGTTCAACATCACAGTCCAACATGGGCCGTCTAGGGCCACAATCCAGCTCGTCTCGCCGATCGAAGTGTTGAGTGGCGTATCGGCGCCGCCACCTCAAACGCTTGGCGAACCGGAGACGTTCAATGAGCCAGCGCCGCCGACATTACCAGCCCGGCCGCCAGTCAAACGTGTCACGAGTTCGGATGGCCGACGCCAGGACAATACAGACGACTTGCCGTCGTATGAGGAGGTTAGCCAAATTGGCTCGGGCCCTTCTCGACGGCCGGCCAATCTTGGCTCGTCGCGTGCTCAGCGGCATCGGCGCACCACCTATGGCGTTGCAAGCTCGTACTTTGAAAATCCAGAGCGATATGATTCGAGAGCGATATGATCAGGTCTACTCTACTATTATGCAAGCTTCTCTGTCACTATTTATATGCAGTCTTATCAAGTACCCTAATATTCATAGCACAAATCAAGTCTCTTCTGCCCTGATCAATGCCAGCACGGCATCAATCTGCTCTTCCTTGCCTGGCGCAAGCGCATAGATAGGATGCCCGCTTTGAAGCAATCGAAGCGCCACCAAGAAAGTGCCGAGGTCGTACAGCTTGTGCAAACAAGAGGGTCTGCCAACGCGTGCGCACTCATGCAGCAACAGGAGGCTGTAGATGAAACCAGCATACTGCGACGTCAGATGCATCGTGTTGAGGTCGACATCAAAATTCTTGTTGGCAAACGTGCCGAGATGCATAATGACAAAAGCATGAAGCTCCATTTCCTGCATCCGATGACCGCTCTCGATACACGATGCCTGCAGCAGTCTGATGGCGAGTACAAAGATGGCTTCGTGGGTCAAGCCTTTTGCAGGCAAATCAATTCCGTCAGACTCTGCTGGCATGACGACAGTGACTGCCATGCCTCGTCCCTGTCGATAATGTTCGCGAACACCGACAGAAGTCTGTGCAGCCCCGCTTTCATTACTGTCGTTGAATTTCGCATCGAGTTGTGCGTCGAGTAAGTGCTTGGCCTTTGCGTATGCCTGAGCTCTGACGGGCTGTGAGCATAGCCAACTCGACGGCCGCTTCGTGTTTTCAATCTGCTGAGGCAGAAACAAGGCTCCGGTGGAAAGCAGTTCAAGCAGGTTGCCGCTCGGATTGTATCCGTCAAAGTTAGTGTCAAACAGCGTGTGAGTCCGCGGCTGAAGCCAGCTGAACATTGCCGTAGCCCGTTCAATCTCCTCGACCGACACATGCTTAATCAGCGGGCTCTGCATCAACATCCTTATGGCTTGCTTTGCGCCGTATTTGCAATCATTCCCCTCAACGCCCATCAGTATCCCGAGATCAAGCAAATTCACACCAACGCGATCGCCAGTCTCTATATGCCTGTAGGCTTGGCCTGTCATTGTCTCCTCTAGAAAGCAAATGCTGTTGAGCGGCATGTAGGCCACGTTGGTGCCCATCTCAAAAAGAAACATGTCTGAGTCCTGCGAGATGAGAAAGACAGCAGTGCGGTCTGAGTCAACCCGAGCGAACTCAGCAGCAGCACGAGCGCAAGTCAAATCTGCCTCTTCAGTGGTAGCACTTACTGGGTATCCTGCTTCCAGCAGGACCTGGTGTGCAACATATGACGAAAACGCCGGCGTTGGAGCCCAGGAATCGAGCGAGCCTGTGTTCTTCAGAACCACATCGACATTCCTGCTCATCCGCATCAGGCGAATCGGAATCTTGTGCTGCGGCAGATAACCGTCGAAGCAGACCTGTAAGCTCAAATTTGGTCAGCATCCTGAGTTGTCGACTGGTGGGTTGCCCAGGGGTCGAACGTACATCTCTACCTTTGCCGCCTTGAGCTGGCTAAAAAAGAGCAAGATAGCTTTAGCAAACTGTCTGTAGTCACCATTCTTAATTTTGTGTTGATTCCAGATGTGATAGGACAGGGCGTTGCCATCAATGACGAGCCATGCGACCTTGTCCAAGGGTGGGAAGCTTGTCGGTTCACCGTGTGGTTCAAGGAAACCTTGCAAGCCTCTGACACCCATGCACGCGATATCAAGAGCTTGGCACTAATAGCCAGACAGCAAGCAGAAAGAGAATCAATTACAAAGCATTGCAGTAGAAATGGTCCGCCTTTTGTCTTGTTTTTGTTGGATTCGCGCCCAGGAAATTCAAATTCGCGCAAAGAAGGCTGGACACACCCCGAGGATGGCATCAACACACAGAGAACCCATCCATCAGAGGCAGGCAGTCTTGAAAGCTTTTCGGGACAAGCAACCATGGCATCCTTCCTTACTTCCATCGATCCTTCTTCTATCCTTCCGCTTCCTCTCAACCTTCTATCCTCAACACTCACTTCAATTCATCGAACCAGTCCTCGAGAAGCACAGAGACACAGACGCGCTGCAACATGAGATACGCATCCTTCATTACCTTGCTCCTTGCCTCGGCTCGCGTCGAAGCCAAGCTTTTCAACTGGAACAAGCGTGTGCTGAGTCCTGCGCCTGAAGTAGACGTGGTCACCGTCTGGCACACCGAGTACTCCTCCTGCTTTTGCCCAGCAACAACGACCCTCTTTGCGGCAGCGTCCGCTTCAACAGGACTGTCTTACAACGTTGTTGCCGTCAATGGCGGTGGCAGCGATGGCGTGCGTAATGAAGATGCCGTCATCGTCACAGCGACACAGGATCCTGCGCAAGTCATGCGACCGACTATGGCGGCGAGTGACCCAGACGCAGGCGTGCTGGACCTCTTCTTCTCAACAACGACCGTCAAGGTCACTTCGACAAGTACGCTCGTTGTCTACACGGAGGAGACGGGGGCTATTGCGCCTTTGGCCAACACACCTCGATTGACGACGACTTACACAGTTCTTGTGACTGTGACTGTGACTGCCGAAGACCCTGTCAGCGCAACCACAGCTCTGTCAGCATCGACAACAACTGCGTCGATCCTCGATGGTATTGCTGGTTTGCCTGCCAATGCGCCATCGTCTGCGTTGCCTGTTCAGCCGTCTTTGGCTTCGAGCCAGCCTCTCATGTCAACAGTGCCGGCGGCAGCTGGCAGTATCGCTGCATTGCCAGTGTCTGCTTCAAGCTTGGTGACGTCTTCTATTGCACCTACAGTGGTTTCTGTGCTGCAAAGTGCATCCCCGAGCACGGTTGCTCCAGTGTCTTTGCCGAGCACTTTGCAAACCAGTGTTTCGCCGGTCGGTTCCATTCTTGCTGGTGCACAGAGCTTCTCATCCTCTTTGGTGTCGGCAGCATCCATCTCGTTTGAATCGACATTGACCTCATCTGTATCAGTGTCGACTGCAACAGTCAATGTTCCAGCTAGTCCCTCGAGCACATCTTCAGCCACAACGTCTAGCCCTACTACTCCTTTGGTTTCCTCCACTTCAGCTTCACCTTCTTCTTCGCTTGCCCAATCGACAACGTTACTCGCCTCATCGTCTGTGCAGACTTCAAGCTCGTTGAGCGAATCGACAAGCACACCAGCGCCTCCGTCAATCACAATCGCGTCGCCCTCGACCAGCGCTGTGCCCACTACGACCGCCAGTGTATCAGCCGCCATGCAGCCTGTACCTGTTGGCAACGCTATTGTCCCATCAGCGGAACCTCAATCAGTCTCGCAGCAAGTCTCCGTTGCCCCCGCAATGCCAATGGCCACGACGCTGGCAACCTTGCCAGCACCGGCGAGCACGACAAGCCTCGAGGCAGTTATCACGCCTGCAGCCGTCCTGGACCCAGCCCGAGTGATTTCGGCAACCTATACCGTCCGCACGACCGTGACGGTCGATTAGTCTAGACCCTTTTCGTTCATTCTTAGCGTCGGCATTCTCAATTTTGAATCCTTTGTACACGTATCTCTCAATGCTGTAATGCTAAAACATGATTGTATCTCTAAAGCTATAGCGAGGCAAGATCCTGTACTCCGGTTCTTTGGAGACGGCCCACAGGTAATTGTCCAGATCAACCTCCGTGCCAATATAGCTGAAGCCGAGCTCCTTGGCTCGCGCCACAATCTGCTCGGCGGCAACGATCGATGCCGCTCGCAACGAAACGGCTTGGAGCAAAGACAATTGCGTATCGTCATCGCAAGGCGCTTCATCGTAGTTGAGAATACCAAAGTGCTTCATCATGCTTGGTACAACGTTATCCGCAAAAATAGTCAGATCGCCTTCTTGTAGCCAAGGAAATGCCATGCCGCGACGATGGAGTTCAGAAATCATGATTTGAGCCTTCTTCATGACATGCACCTTGCCCTCAAACCCGTCAAACGTGTAGACGTCTTCCAGTGCTGGGATCAAGGCCATCCTTTCCAACATCTCGTCGATATTGTTCGCTTCGGCAGCAGACTCTTCAACATACGCTGCGAGCGATGTTGCTTGCACTTCCTTGAGAAACGTTCCTGTTGCATTGAGCGCCTTGGTCACCTTTTGTGCCACCTCGGCCGCAGGTGATGCCTCGACAATAGACAGCGCGGCACCCATCGTCTCATGAGGTCGATCAACCGTCATTTCTATATTCATGAGCTCGCCAACCGTCGCTGCATCAACTTGACACATCCAGGCGGCGTCAAGACGTCCTTGCGAGATGTGCAGACCTGTCAGTAACCGGATAATGCTTTCGAACGCGCCTGAGCCGGTTGCTCTTTTCAAGATGAGACGATAGCCAGAAGCAAAGTTGAGCAGATGCAGAACGGCGTAAAAGTTGAGCCTAGCAAGCTCGTCTTCAAACTTGAGTGGGAATTTAAGATCATCTGCTTCCTTGTGCACAATCTTGGCATAGCGCTCTTGATCAGTGTCTTTTAAGAAGCTATCGATGGCAGCAGCGTCAATAGCACAAGAGCATACATCAGAAGCAAAGAAGGCTGCACAGCTTTCACGGACGCGTGAGCGCATCTTGATGCTCGCTTCAAGTGTGTCGGTGTTGGTCAAGCTCAAGCTCAAGCTCGTCGAGTGTCAGACGACCATCGACTCCTGCCAATCACACCACCCAGCTTGGACACTGTCTCGTCTAGCACTTGAACACGCTACAGCTTATGTCTAGTATGGGCATTCCTATGATTCACGATGACCTCCCCTCATCGCAAGCTCCCTCTAGCAAGCAAGATCTCGCTGCGCTCATCAAGCAGCGTGCTGAAACTGAAACACTGCTCGACGCCTGTGCCGCCATACTCGATCGACACAACGTCCAAATGTCTGATTCGCTTATTGACAAGGATGGCTTTCCCAGGTCAGATATTGACGTTGCTGCCGTGCGTATTGCCAAGGCGTCCATAATCCGCCTGCGCAATGACTACAAGGACTTGACGGCTGCACTTGAGAAGCGCGTGCATGAAGGCTTCCGCGGCCTTGCTGCTGCACCTGCTCCACCACGTCCCACAGTTGCAAGAGCAGTGTCGTCTGATCGACAGCCGTTTGCCACAGTCAATAGCGTCGCAGAGGCTTCACCAGCTGCGCTCGCTGGATTGGAAGCCGGTGATCAGATTGTCACTTTTGGTCCTGTCCATGCCCAGAATCACAACGACCTGCAAGGGTTGGCACGGACGGTGGCACAGGCGGTGGAACAAGCAGAGGCGATCGAGGTGACGCTGCTTCGAACGGAAGAACAGGGTCGCACGGCATTTCTCAGACGCGTCCTGAGACCCAACACGGCTTGGGGCGGACGCGGCGCTGTCGGTGCTCACTTTCTGCCACTTAATCAAGCATAGCCTAGCACAAAACGCAATGGATGATTATGAACAACTACCAGTCTGACAGTTTCGCCTTTTTGTTCTTGATGGCCTCAATCTTGACGGGTCCCTCGCGGTCGTAGCCCTTGCCATCCAACCAAGGGTAGTGCTCCGTACGCATCCGCTCAAACGCCGAAATCTTGTCATTCTTTTGCATCGTGAGGCCAATGTCATCGAGTCCATTGACGAGACAGTGCTTGCGGAACTCTTCAACGTCAAACGTGGCAAGGACCTCGCCGCTGGATGAGCGAATCTCTTGCTTGGGCAAATCAACAGCCAACGGCTCGCCGCGCGAGGCCACGGGGCTCAGTTTGGTGCGAATCGTCTCTTGGTCAAGAATGATGGGCAACATGCCATTCTTGAAGCAGTTGTTGAAGAAGATGTCGGCAAATGAGCTGGCGATAATGACCTTGATGCCAAAGTCAAGCAATGCCCAAGGCGCGTGCTCACGCGATGAGCCACAGCCAAAGTTGACACCGTCGACGACGAGGATCTGACTTTGATGATACGGTTTCTGATTGAGAACGAAATCCTTGTTGGGGACATCGTCATTGTAACGCATCGACCAAAACAAGGCGGTACCGAGACCGGTACGCTTGATGGTCTTGAGGAACTGCTTCGGGATGAGCATGTCGGTGTCAATGTTGTCAATCTTCATCGGTGCCGCAACACCTTCCACCACCTCAAACTTGGGCATGCCCGCCGCTTCTTGCGTCACAGGTGGCAGCGCGCCATCAGCCAAACTCTTTTGCGCCTCAATTTCGGCCTCGGGGTCAGATTGCGGCAAGTCATTGATGGCATCTTCAGGAACCAGATCCTCACCGGCTTCCGTCTCATTAGTGCCAATGCTCTTGGGTTTGGGCACATCCTTGAGATCTTGCAACTCACGCACATCGACCAAGTGGCCAGCAATCGCAGCAGCGGCTGCCATGGCCGGCGAACAGAGATGGGTCAGCGAGAGGGCACCTTGACGTCCCTCAAAGTTACGGTTCGAGGTCGAGGCGCACCGCTCACCTGGTGCGAGAATGTCTGTGTTCATACCGAGACACATGGAGCAACCTGCCTCGCGCCATTCAAAGCCAGCAGCCTCAAAGATGGCGTCAAGACCCTCAGCGGCAGCTTGTTGACGGACAAGACCTGAGCCAGGCACGACGAGTGCGCGCTTGATGTTGCTTGCAATCTTCTTGCCTTGGACGATACGGGCGGCTGAGCGCAAATCCTCAATCCGTGCGTTGGTGCAGGAACCGATAAAAACCTTGTCGACGTAGACTTCCGTCATGGGTGTGCCAGGTGTCAGCTTGATGTAGTTGAGGGCACGCTCGATAGCAGCCTTCTTGGCAGGTGTCTCAGCCTTGGCCGGGTCAGGCACACAGCCCGTGATGGGGACAACATCTTGCGGCGAGGTACCCCATGTGACGGTTGGCACAATCTCGGCACCTTTGATCTCGACGCTGATATCATACTTGGCGTCCTTGTCCGAGACGAGCGTCTTCCAGTAAGCGACAGCGCGGTCCCATTCTTCACCCGAGGGCGCCATCGGTCGGCCTTTGAGGTAGTCAAACGTCGTTTGGTCTGGGTTGATGAGACCAGCACGGGCACCACCTTCAATCGACATGTTGCAAATTGACATGCGTGCCTCCATACTAAGCTTCTCGATTGCTGAGCCGCAGAATTCAATAACACAGCCGGTACCACCAGCGGTACCAATCACGCCAATGACGTGCAGGATGAGATCCTTGGAGGTGACCCCTTCAGCGAGTTCGCCATCGACACGGACACGCATGTTTTTAGACTTCTTGGTGATGAGCGTCTGTGTAGCAAGGACGTGCTCGACCTCCGAGGTGCCAATCCCCCAGGCCAACGCACCAAAAGCGCCATGGGTCGAGGTGTGTGAGTCGCCGCAGACGATCGTCGTACCTGGCAACGTGAAGCCTTGTTCGGGGCCAATGACATGCACGATCCCCTGTCGCTTATCGGCCAATCCGAAATACGTCAGCTTGAAGAACTTGACATTCTCTTCAAGCGTCTCGCACTGCAATCGCGAGTCGGCCTCTTCAATAAACGAAGAGATGTTTTTAAAGTTTTTGCGCGGCGTCGTGGGGACGTTGTGGTCGGTGGTGGCCAAGGTACAGTCCGGTCGGCGCACTTTGCGGCCTGTGGCGCGCAAGTTGGCAAAAGCCTGTGGTGTCGTGACCTCGTGGCAGATTTGACGGTCAATGTAGAGCAAGGCTGTGCCGTCTTGTTGTAGGTCAATCAGGTGGTCAGCAAAGATCTTGTCTGGATCGTGGTTAGCCCTTGATACTGAGTTAGATGCAAGATATACCATAGAGGGTGCGAGGTCTTTCTTGGGCGACCATGTTGAAAGGATGAATAGACTAAAGATGGATAGCTGATCTTATAGGTGCTCCAGCTGTAAGTCCTAGTCCTGTCGGTCTTGTCGGCATCAATCTTGAGTGGTCGGGTCCAGCGGCGGGCGGAACTGGCGGAAGAGCAGGCATTACTAGAAGTACAAGAACAACTACGGAGAGGAACGAAACAATCATTGATTAAAAGCATAAGAGGGATAAAGCAGATGACAAGTGCCAAACGCTAGACAAAAAGACGCTGGATGGCATAGCAGAAGCGCGTAGAGAGTTAAGATTAGTGAATCGGCGAAGCGTGGCGTGCAGGACGTCCCTTTAGCTCCGTCAACTCTTGATCCTTCATGACCAGAATCTGTCGCAACTGCGCATTCTCAATCTCCAACTCGCCAACACGTTTCTGTGCCTGTGCCAACATGTCACGCTTCTTCTTGCGCGAACGTGCAGCCGCTTCCGTATTCTTGGCACGTAGAGACTTGCGCGTGACATCGTCCGGGTCAGACGGCGTCGTGTTGGATTTGCGACGACTGCCAGCCTTCTTCCCTTGACTTTCCTGTGCATCATTGTCTTCTTCATAATCATCATCCTCTTCATTCTTGTCGGCTTCGGCATCTTGCTCATTGTTATAATCGGCATCACCCTCGGCAGCTTGCTTGCGTCCACGACGCGCGGTGCCCGAAGAAGACTTGCGCTTGCGACCACGTGCGGCAGATGGACCTGCGCCAGAGCCAGAAGCAGTACCTTGCTGAGACGACGCACCTTGCGTGGCATCCGTCTGCGGGTGCATCGGATCAAGACGCGTTGGATGAATCGTCGAGCGTTCGCCAGAGAGAAGGGCATGTCCGTGCTGCTGCAGCGCTTGCCGGAAGAGTCGGTCGCTCAAGTCACTACCGTCTTCGAAAGGAGGGTCAGACATGACGAGCTGAACGGGCATACGCTCGCGAGTAGCGGCAGAGAGGAGTGCGTCGGTTGAGACGGAGGCGGACGCAGCGCCGGGCAGAGAAGAAGCCAGCGTGGCGAGTGTGTGGTGTGCGGCACTGAGAAGACGGTACTCTTGAGCGAGGTCTTCACGTGCGAGTGCCGAACTGGACAAGGAATGGGCGGAACGCTCGTAGGCGAGAAGCGTTGCTGGAGAAAAGACACCGTCCAAGGTGGGGATCTCGTAGAAGAGACCTTGTTCGTCTTGGCTTGTTGTCAGGGTTCCTTGTGGGGATGAAGCAGCAGGTGTGGTGAGGTCACTCGTCAAGGGTGGCAGGGAGAGTGTCTGTGCAAGTGCTGTGCCGTGTGGATCTGTAAACACCGAAGAGACAAGACCAGCAGGACTCGTCAGAATAGCTTGCGCTTGAGAAGACCCGCGGTGCGCTTCAACATGAACAGAACGGAAGTGTGTCTCGCCGTCAGAGTGACTCATCTGACAACACAAAGCAGAAGAAGAAGAGGCATGCACAAGAGATGGCGGCGGCATGGCGCAGCGATCAGCCACCTCGCGAACATGCTGCTGATACTGCGCTTGACTGCTGCCGCGGACTCCTTGCTGAGAGAGTGCACCTGGAGAGAGGAGGAGCGAGGCGTGATTGACGTAGAAAGCTTTTGCATGAGCAGCTGTGTCTAGAGGCTGCGCTGCTTGCTGTGGTCGTTGATAAGAAGCGTCAAACGAGGGCGAGAGCGCTAGCTGCGGTGCAGTCGAGGCGGATCCATGCGCTGCTGCTTCTGCCTTGATGAAGCTCGCTAAAGGAACGTCTGCGTCGTCATACAGTGTATAGTCCTTGCCAAAGCTGTCTGTGGGCGATCCATCCTTGGCAGTCGTGTGGCTACTAGCGTGCGTGCTTCCGCTGCTACTCGCGCGCGTCTCGCCATCTTGCGCATTCTGTTGGTCAGTCTCGAGTTGGAGCGTGCCAAGGACTGGTGTAACGAGAAACGCGTCCTCGGGTGTCGATCGCTCCGTCAAGACTGGCGAGACTTCTGGTAAAGTAAGTGCAAGGGCCACTTGCTCTGCACGGAGTCGCAAGCGATCATGCACACAGGCTTCATCCGAATTGCGCACAAGAGTATGCGTATGATGCTGGTACAGCGTCTTGCGCTGTACTTGATTGACATTATCCATAACTTGCGTACAAGATTGAGATGATACAACGATAGCAGGTGGTGTAGACTTGGAGGCAGAGGGTTCAATAGAGGTACAGGCCTCTGCCTTAGGGTTGTGTATCTGGTGCTGGTGGTGGGCAATGGTGTTGGACATGGATGGCAGGAGCAGGGGGTTGGGTACGAAGGTGGATGGACATGCTGGCAGTCTTATAGCAGTGTTAGCCTTCTTCTTGCATACAGCGATCGATGACCCGGTGCAGTCCTCCGGTAGCTTCTTTCTGTTCATCTTGGAAAAGTCAAGGCGTCCACGGGTCCCTCTCTGGCCCACCTTGCGACGTATCCACCCACCTGGGTAGGTAGATCGCGCTTATCCAGCTGCCAGAGATGGGCTTAGATCAAACCTTGTTTGCATCTCGAGTTGATCAGACGACACATTCAAAAGAAGCCTGGTGGATGCGCGGGTACGTGATAGACTTACTCTGGGTTGTTTCTAAGCTTAGAACATGATGTGAGACTTTGTCTCTGCTTGTATAGCGTATGAAGTGTCTTTCAAGGTGAGTATCGCTCTTCTCCAGATTGATTTTTATCCGTTCGGCAACTCCCGCCCGACTTCTTCAAGAAGCCTGCACGAGTCACGAGTCACCACCAGGGTCAACGTCAAACCTCTCATAGTCAGAGACAGCTACCTAAACACCTCCTTGACAAGCCTAGACAGACTACCTAGATGGTGAGACCAATCATCTAGTCTAGGCCAGTCGCCGGTCTGAAACATCCTCTCGCGCACAGTAGCCTAGAACTGACAGCCATGACAGCGATCTCGAGCTTGATCCGCAAGGAACAGCATCGGCTCGCTGTGATGAAGCTGCTCTGGGCATTTGCTCAGGCGCATCGTGCCGCGCATGTGCTTGCGGGCTCCACTGGCTCCATCGCCTGTACCAGCCTTGCGCTGCTTCATCGATGCCGTCACCTAACACACGCTGAGGCGGAGGCTGAGCTCTAGACTGAAGCCTTGAGCTATGCATAGACACTGACGTCGATGTACTAGGCGATCTATGAGCGGCATGTCCGAGAACGAGGCTGGTGAAGAGGAGCGACGCGCGCACACTCCGACGGCGGTGCTTGTTGAGTGAAGAGCCAAGACTGAAGCGACGCGTCATGCTTTCCACAGTGATATTGATAAAGGCTGTTGGTGAGCGTTACGAGCAGTACTCGACGTCTCTTTATAGACGATCGAGGCGTACACAGGACCCTTCTTTGCCTCATTCCCCTGGACGTGTTTCCGAACGCCTTCTGTTCAGATCAGTTGACCGTTTGAAGTTTTTGAAACGAGCATAATCAGGCGATGGGGGGCATCTTTCGGGCGATGTTAGACCTCCTTGTGACCTTTTCAGGACAGAGAATGTTTCATAGCGATCGATGTCGCCTGTGTTGACCGCTCTAGCTTGTGTGTTCAGGAACGTGGGAGAAGATTTCGCGACTCTCAAACCAACCGTCCGAGTCAGATTGTTTAAAGTCGCTGTGACACTCCCAAAGGAACAATGATAACTGCTGCTACTGACGAACATAGGGAGACATACAAGCAACTGCTCTCCTGCTTGCGAGCTCAGTTCTTTCAGCAACGACCGAAACGGCTCTTCTCTTTGAGCCCTTCTGGCTTGAACAAAGATGAGCTCTCTCGATGCTGGCATGAGCCCGAGCTGCAACTAGATCTTGTCTACAAGCTATTTGACTGCAAAGAATTACCCGTGTCTACCGAATACATTGAGTCTATTATGAATCTTGTCGTCAAGCATCTCGAGGAGCTAGACATTCAAATAGAGGATGCTCTCATCGAGGTCTACGCAAGCGTGCTCAGCAGTCCTAGCAGTCCGACCGCTTGGTATGCCCAAAACGAGGAGCCGGTGGAGCTACGTTATTTTTACAACGATCTAGACTATCTCTCGGTCCAAGAAACGCCCAATCTGCTCGCAGCACATGGCACAACGGGCTTTCGTACTTGGTCTGCCGCCCTGGCTCTAGGTGAACACCTGCTCACAAAACCGGACACGCTGAAAGGCAAACGCGTGCTGGAGCTTGGTGGCGGCACAGGATTTCTGTCACTCCTCTGCGCCAAGATTGGCGGGAGACAGGTGCTCTGCACTGACGGCAGTGAAGAAATGGTCGACTTGGTTCAGGAGAATGCAGTGCGCAGTGCAGTAGATGTTCGAGCAGAGACACTCTTGTTCGGCACCGAGAGTGGCATTGAGAAGCAGGCATTTGATATCGTTCTCGGTGCCGACATCACATACGACGATGCGATCGTGGCAGACCTGGCCAAGACTCTGCAGCGCTTGCTGACGACCAATCCAAATGCCCTTGTCTATATTGCCGCCACCGTCCGGCAACAGCGAACGCAAGTCATGGTTTGCTGCTGAGAATGATGCTGACCTTACAGATTGGATGCCTTTGGACAAGCATTGACGCAGTACAAGCTTTCCTGGACATCTTCGCCTCTCGCTCCTCGGCAGAGACACTTCTTTTACGAGCCTTGTGAGTTGCTTCTCTTCCACATCACCCCGCAACGCTGATTCTGCTCACTCAAGCTTGAAACACACGCCGCGCCTGATCCGCAACCGCCGGTATCGCGTTCGCCTCCTTCTTGGCTGCCACAAGCTCAGGCTCCGTTTCCAACTTTGCCTTTTGCATCCAACGCACACCTTGCGTCTGCAACGTAGCCAGCTGTGGATGACCACGCAAAAAGGGCACCGTTGTCAAGTGTAACGTCAATGAACCCTCTTGCCGAACGAGTCTCGCCATTTGGCTGAGTGCCTGCCATGCCTCGCTGCCATCTCGTTCAGTATTGGGAAAGAGCACGGGCCCAACTTGACTGATGGCGGCGAGCAACGTCACGAGTAAGCTTTGTAGGAGCGCGACATGCTCAAATTGAACTTTGCTGGGCAAAAGCCATGCGAGCAATGGTAGCCTAGCAGGCAGACACACGAGCCAAGCATGGATGACGGCCAAGCCAACAAGACAAAGGCCACGCCAGTAGGTACCATAGGCCTGTTGTTGTAGGGAACCCAAACCAACGACAAAGATGAAGGAGCCGATATAGAAGGGCAAGGAGATGGTCAGCCCGCCGAGCATCAAGCCAAGTAATGTCTTTTCCTCTTGCCAGAGCACAGCCGATGGACCAAATCGATCATACCCGAAGCGTACAAAGTCACTTGAGAGCGCATCATAGGCCTGTCTCAGCAAGCGAAATTGTGCCTCGTCGCCGCCTTTGTCCGGATGATGGACTTGCGAGAGCCGCCTGAAACTCTGACGCAGCGTCTTGCCGTCTACCTCTGGCGCAACGCCCAATAAATCGTAGAAATTAGGGCCGAGCGCGAAGAAGGCTTGGTAGACGGTATAGGAGAGATAGGCGACGACGACAGAAATGTAGATGAGCCGTCGGTCGCGTGCATAGCCTGCTGTACCGGGTAAACTTGGATTGAATGGCAGCGGTAGGCGGAAGAGGTTGTTGTGGATGAAGCCAGAGGCGATGTTTGGCAAGAAGGACCAGCCGAGGAAGTTGAGGATTGCCTGTGACATTTCTTGCTCTGCTAGCTCTAGCTCTAGCTCTTGTTCTTACTCTCGCTCTAGCTCTAGCTCTAGCTGTAGGTGGTCGACGTGTTCGTGCGATATTGGCGTGGCTTAACAAGACCTTTGGATTTTTTGAACTACTACTTGTACCTAGCGAAGCTTAAGCAAGAACAAAGCAAAGCACCTCGTCAAGCGTCATGTCGCAGCCAGGCAAGCGTGAGCTAGAGTCGCCTACAAGAGAGACATCCACCAAGAAGCGCAGGCATAATCCGGCCATCGACGCGAGCCCTGAACCGCCTTCCGATGACACGTTAACTACAACGACCCCTGCGCCTGACAAGAACCTATTGCGGCATGCGGAGGGCCGGACGATTTCAGTCGGTAAGGCTTTCAGGAGACGTCGACTCAGTCTGGAACTCTTGCTGGCTCCCATTGATGCTTCGGACCCACTCGCCGGCGTCGAGCGGCAACTCGATGATGTTCTTTTAACCTACCTACCGCAAGCACAAGGTATCTTGATGGGTTGGCAAGATCCACGCTTCACGGAATCAGCGGCTCGTGTTTTAGATGGATCGCCCTTTAGTCTTGTATCGGTGGCGGTCGATAGTTTGCTTTGGCGACCGAGACAGGGCGATGATCTCGAGGGAACCGTCAAGCTGATGGGTCCTTCGCATATCGGTCTCTTGATTCTTGGTACCTTTAACGCGAGTATTCCGCGCCATTTGATACCGAATGATTGGGTCTTTGAGGAGGATCTGGAAGAAAATCAGGGCTTTTGGCGCGATGGACAAGGAACAGCTTTGGCTATTGGTCAAGAGGTGCGGTTCTCGACGCATGCCATCAAAAAGGGCAGTCATATGCTCAGTGTCGAAGGTTCTTTACTCAGCCAGGTGTTTGAACCCAAATACATGGACACGGGCAAGGCAGCCGACGCTACATCCGACTCTAAAAGGAAGCTGCAGAAGGAAGAGAGCAACAATGGCAAAGCAGAGGACAAGGCGGCCAAGAAGGCTGCCAAGCAGGCGAAACGACAGCGCAAGGAAGAACGGCGGCAGAGTAAAGCACAGGAAGCATAGATCCGAGTATCCCCTGTCATTGTACATGCACATATACACTTATTCTACTATACACAAAGGCTTGTCAATTACGCATCGTGTTGATCAGGCAAGTCATAACCTTCCCTGGATGGATCATGCGAAGAGGCAAAATCAAAGCGCAGATACTGCGACAACCGCTCTGCACCTGGCGTCCACTGTTTCGGATCGGAAAGCAACGCTGCCGGCGTCATATCGATGCCAGGCGCAACCAAGGACTGCTGCAACTGCTGTATCCGAAGGAAATTCTGTTGTTGCTGGAGATGCATCGACATGGCATCGCTCTTGTACTGCGGCTGTGCCTGATTCGATTGTGGCGCGAGATAACCCATGGACATGGCATCATACCGCAGCGGTAGTTGTAAACTGGACGTGCTCGTGGCATTGGTACCCAATGAATCACTGCTGACGAGCTCTGGCGTGGCGGCAGAATAGAAATCATGCGTCGGCGCCTCGTAACGCGAAGGATAGCGCGCATCTTCCAATTGCATCGGCCGCGTATTGAATTCACTCGCGGCAGGCGAATAGCCTGTTTGTAATATCCACTCTTGCGCCGTCGGTGAATGGGCTGCCGGGAAACTCTGGCGGAATCCCGAGTCGGCAAATTGCGGCTCTTGTTGTGAATAGGCCTGCATCGGTTGGTTGACACGCGCCGTCGGCGCATGCATCAACGTCGGACTGGCACTCTGCGCAAGATTGAAGCCCTGCTGCGTGCGTGCGTGCAATTGACTTGCCTGTGCTTGAATCAAAGATTGTGCATAGCGTTGCAGATTACTCGTCACGGCGGATTCACCCGAAGACGTGCGACTCGCAGGACCAGGACGCGCATACGGATGCGAAGCAACCCGATGCGGGCCGGAGGCGCGTTTTGTTGACTTCGGTGACGAGGCCGAGGTTGCGCCATTCATGTTGAGGAAAGGAGAGCCCTGCGGACGAGCTCGGGGAGAGACGCTCATCTCCAACTTGTCGCCGAGTTGCTGATTGACATTTGGCAGACTGTTTGCACGCGCCGAGGTCGGGGCCGGTCGAAACTGTTCAATAGCAGCCGAGCCAGCTGATTGATGCCTGATTGGTCCATGCTCAGTCCCTCTCGCACTGGATGTCGCTGCCGCAGCCGCGTCCGCCGCTGCCACTGCTGCTGCTTCTCCCTCGACACTCAATAGCTTGGGCGGTTTATCAGCAAAGATGCACTCTGTCTGTGCCCGATGACATCCCTCGCACTTTTCACCGGCCGGTGCGCCGCTGCATTTGATTTTCCTCCGCCGGCACCGATTGCAAGCTGTAGAGATGCGCGTTCTGGGTGCTTCAAGTTCGTGCGCGCCCGGTAGCAGGAGTGACAGCGGTTGCAAGGCCAGCGACTGCTGTCCATAGAATCCATAACTGTGCATGTTCATCGCGACTTCTTCTGAATTTCGTCTCTGTTGTGTTTTTTTTTCTTCTTCTTTCTTCTTCTTTCTTTCGATTGCGCTCGTGCGTTATCGCGTGTTGCTCTTGAGAACTGACGAGGTTGGGTGGTCGATCGACAGTCAGATGCTCTCTTTGTCAAGCGCCTGCTCGTAGGTCTACGAGACTTGCTATCGCGAAGGTAGAGCAAAGTTTTGGAGCAAAGGAGCGGTGTGGCTGGTGTTGCCGGATCGACAAGGGTGACAAACAGCGGAAGCGGGTACCCACGTTCTCTTTTGAGGGTTTTTTCTCTGACAGCTCTCAAGCTGCAACAAGTCTAGCTGATCGTTCAAGCGCTTGCGTCGAGAAGCACAAATGGAGAGAGAGAGAGAGAGAGAGAGAGAGCGCGCAATGACACGGTCAAGGTCGACGCGAAGAGCGATGAAGGGATGGGGAAGGTTTTGAAAGAAAAGCAAGCAGGAGATGAGTCGTTCCCTTGATTGTAAGCGGGCAGCCGAAGCAGGAAAAGGGAAAATGGGAACTTGGGAATTCGAAGGGATCGGAAGGCGCGGGCATAGGCAGCCAGCTAACGTTTTCGGGTTTATAGGTAGGTATTCAGCAGATTGGCAGCAATGGGCCGACCTGGAGAATCAGCGGGCGGTAGTGTCAACTCAACTGTCAAGATTCAAGCTCGAGATGAGAAGGTGATCGGTAGATTGAACCAAAACTCGGGTAGCGTAGACCGGTAAAGGAGTCCGGGTCAGGCCTTGGCGTTGCAACCTGCTAGACAGTGCCAAGTGATGCAGAATCTACAGAGTACCGTACAGTATTCTGGACTCTAGTCTGTTGGACGAAAGCCGGAGTCTGCTAGACCGAAAAAGGATCGGGTCGAAGCTGCCAGCAGATATTGAGATTTGATTGGCCAGTTCCTGAAGCGTCGCATTAAAATCTTGACTGAGTTGACTCGTTCCGGAGAATGGTGTCATCTGAAGAGTGAAATGCAAAATCAAGCTGCAGACGCTGCCACTGCCTGCCAGACACCTCCACTCAGAGTCCACTGTCCTTAGTCTTTCCTACATGTGATGCTGCAGCCTGCACCCTGAATCCTGGCGCGTTGATTCGCTGGATCTTCCAAGTCTCAATGATCCACCGGGCCGACTCGGCCGAGGACCGGGGGTCAAATGAAGCTTCAAGGCTCAAGCTTCCAAGGTTCATGATCACAAGTTCACAGAATCATAGATCCCGCGAGAATCAAGTTTTCGAGATTTGAATTTTGTGACCGATCCTGGCCAATGGCAAACGCCAGATTGCATAATCGCTCCCGGAAAGTGACAGCTCATCTACCGGAACTCCGGAACAGACCTCGAGCCTGCCCAGCTGCCGAGGTGGAAAATCTCCGAGATAAACGAACACGCAACCTATGATGATGCAAAGTGCACTTGCAGAAGTTGGCGTCCTTGCATCTTACATGCTTTTCGAGTGATCGGACTCGAGGCGCGAGGACTCGACGATGAGCGTCGACCCCGTGTCACTCCATCGCTTTGGAGTGAAAAGGATAGCCAGGGACCAGTGTACATGATTAAGTATGAGCGTAAAAAGACTAAAAATACATCTTCATGAGCTCGCGAGTTGCGAGGATTAAAGACCAAGTGCTTCCTTGAGCAGATCCTCATCCACATGCACAGGCTCCAAGACGGCCTCGATGGCCTCTTGCGCTGCAAGATCCTTGTCAGGCGCTGATAATGGTAATACAACAGCCGGCGGCGGCGGACCAGCGCCATGCCACAACTTGCCAAGCCATTTCGACGACCTCTGTCGCGCGTTATCAGCAGTCACCGGGCTTTCACTTTGCTTACCAGCAAGATCCGTAGGCACACCCGTCCCCGATGACCGTCGCCAAAATGATCCACCAGGTGCACTCGCCGTACCTGCAACACCACCGCCGACGCCAACACTAGGTTGCCCACTCGTCTGTCGCTGTGCCGCCGCAGCCGTCCTCAACAACGCAACGTACGAGTCCTTATCTGTCCGAGGCGATCCCGAGGCGCGTCGATAGCCGACACCGAGGGCTGTTGTCAAATCAGCCGAGACAATACGAGCCGCTGGACCGTCTCCTGGTTGCAACGGTACTGGGAAAGGTCGTCTTGGCATCGTGCCGGACGGATTGCGTGCAAGAAGTCGATTCGCTGGCAAGAGGGCGGTTTGGCGACGTGGGGGCTGCAAGAGAGACTCGTGCGAGGCGGCTTGACGTAACAATGGTTGGAAGAAACCTTCTTGTTGTGCTTCAGCGAGGGCATCGGCGTCGATGGTGTCTTCTTGCCTAAGAGAAGTATCCGGCATGATGCTATCGGCTGAATTACGTCGTTGTCGTCCAGGTGTCGCCGCCCTCGGTGTCGCTGCTATACTGTGCAAGAGATGATGCGACTGTGCACGCTGATGGAATCGCGTCGGCGTGCGCATGCCAGGTGTAGCCACCTCTGCCTTCGAAGCCGAATCATCCTCGCTCGTCATGACCGTGAAGGGTGTCGAGGGATGTGAGTAGGAGGACGAACGATCGCGCGAGAGTGAAAAATAGCCTGAATCACGCACGCCGCGACGACTTGGTTTCACGAGCGATTCAGGACTCGCGAGGCCGTGTGCGTGTGTATGAAGTGGCGCCGGCATGGCAAAAGGCGCGACAGGGGATGAAGAGCGAATCCTTGCCTGCGAGGGACGTTTACGCGATGTCTTGTCGGGGACATGGTAGTAATGATGGTGGTGGTGATGGTGGAGTTCCTGGGAGATGGTCTGCCGTAGCGTCTGTGGCTCGTCTGCCTCTTCGTGCGTCTGTATCATGACAGAGGCGTCGTGACGCATGCGCTGAAGCTCGTCTTGCGCATCTGCCAGCATCTTGCGCAACTCGGCAGCACCCAAAGTCAATGCTGTATTCTGTTGAACCAAGTCTGCGACGATTTTCGGTGCCGCCGCCGCTGGGTCAGCTGCTCGAAGCCGCGCCGGTGTGACCAGCACACGTCGGCTTGTATCCAGACTGCCAACTTCCGAAGCTTGATGCGCCATATCTTGCAACTGCCTTTCGAGTTCCTCAATCTTGCGCTGTGCTTTGCGACAGCGTGCATCGGAACCTTGATGGTCGTGCGTCAGCGTTGCCACCTGTTGCTCAAGCGCTTCCTTTTCGAGTTGAACGCTCGCCACTTGCTGCTTGAGCGACTGTGCATCGAGCGCTTTACCAGCCAACTGATCCACAGCCCCCTCAGCTTCCGTCAAGGTCGTCAATAAGTCATGATTCTTGACATCGGCAGCATGTAACGCGGCATTGAGCGCCTCGAGCCGTTTGATGAGGGCAAAGTTATCTTGCAGGGCGTCATGGTTTTGCTGCTCGAGTACGCGATTCTCTTCTTCAAGTTGCGCCGCACGGCGTGCATGTGCCGCCTGTCGCTCGATCTCTAGCAAGAGCGCTTGTCGTTCTGCCGTCGCCTTTTCAACATGCCGATCGTGTCTAGAGAGAATCTGCTGGCCGAGTTGAGCGGCGGTGGCGAGTTCATCTTCCAAGGCGCTCATGAGCTTGTTATTTTGTATTTGGGCGGCGCAATCTTGTTGGTGACAGCAACAGACGGGGGCCCCAAGTATTCCAATGGCAGCAAGATCGATCGTATGTGTGATTGGGCTCTGCAGCATAGAAGCGCCGTCGCGAGTCAGGCTGAGTCTTCTGGCTTTGTTTGGTTTGCGCGTGCGTGTCTGCGCTTTGTTGATAAAGAGCGTGTCTGAAAGAAGGAGGAGCCGTTACGCTACCTGCCCTGATGGCTGTAGATGCAGAGATGATTAATGAAGACTTGCGCGGTTGCTAGGCCATGAAGACAAGTCGAGCTCGGTCTTGGTTCAACTTCGGCAGGTTACCTTGTGTGTCTCTGTCTATTGTCTTGTTTTGATTCAACGAGCAAACAACAGGGATATTAGATATATATGAGTCTTAACTACTCATAAAATGACCTGGCCCAGTATCTAAACGGTCTTTCCTATCTCTCTATCCCCTGTTCCATTACCATTCATACTATTATTTGTGACTGTTTATTCTATGTGGGGTCATAGATGACGTTCAAGCCTGGACACGCTCGACTCGACTCTAGATCTAGAGCCTTCCATCACACTGACTAGCTCATCTTCAATCAATCAAAGCAAACCAAGCAATCAATCATCATGGCACGCGGAGGAGAACTTACGAAGGCCGTCTTCAAAGGCGAGCACGACACCTTCATGGTCATTGTCGAATCCGAAGGAATTGTCGAGCAATGGCGCAAGGACTCGTCGATCCCTATGAGCCAGGTGGCTGATTCGTTTGAGATCTTTACGGGCAATGGTGCTCAGGGTATCTTGGAGCGTCCTTCCAAGCAGCAGCTCGAATCAGAGGTACGCATCCCTTTCGATTAACCTAGTAAGCATGGACACTCACAAACCAGTTTGGCTTGGTTCACAAGGATGATATTGTCAAGAAGATTATTACCGAGGGCAAGCTCGAGACGACCAAGTCGCCCGTCAAGCAAGGTGACCGTAACCAGACGAATGCCAACGGCGGCGGTCGCTAGGTTCAGAGGTGCATGTTACATCTGCATTCACATAGCCATGCCATAATGAGGACCAATGCATTCTTGAAGTTCTATGCGAGCTCTCCATAGCTATCGTCATGCCTTGTCTATGGTCTATTCAATGGCTTCACCTCCATCTGCGAGCGGAGGCCCTGTCACCTTGACTGCAGATGTTCCTGTCTGTTTCCCCACAACGACAACGCTGCTAGATCTCCAAGTCCATCCACAGCTATCTATATCTACCATGTCTGACATTGTTCAGCTCGCTCAAAAGACGCTGTATATCGCTGGTCTTCCCGTCCATCTCTTTGGCCTCGATAGTATTCCTCAAAATGGCAAAGTCACAGTCTTGTTCTTCTTGCATGGCCGACTTGGCCGCTATCAAGACCACCTCGCCCATTTCACGCGTCTCTTGGCGCATGCCCGTGCTCAACAAGCTTCAAGCGATTCACATCTTGTGATTGCCACCTTTGATCAACGCAACCATGGCCATCGGCGCGTCTCCAAGGTCGCCAACACCACCTGGCAAGACAAGCCCGCCAACCCCTCTCACGCCATGGATATGCACGCCATTCAAGTCGGCACAGCCCAAGACGTCTCGCTCATTATGGATTACCTGCAAGCTTACTTGACAGACTATCAACTCGTGCGCTATCTCTGTGCAGGTGTTTCCCTAGGCGGTCACGCCACCTGGCTCGCCTTGTCTATGGATCACCGTTTACAAGCCGGGTGTCCAATCATCGGCTGCCCAGATTACCTGACGCTCATGCAAGGCCGTGCGCGGACCTTGCAAGCCGATGGCCAGGGTCTCTTGACGGAACGGCTATTCCCAAGCGCGTTGCAAGAAGCGGTCGCCAAGCTCGATCCAAAAGTGGACATGTTGGCAACGAAGCGTATTCTCGTGCTGTCTGGTGCGCGTGATAAGCTGGTACCCTTCCAGGCGGGTCGAGCGTTTGTTGAACGGCTGCAAGCGGCACAGGCGGCAGCGACCCAGCCACAGAAAGGATGGACGCAGGTGATTGTTGAAGAAGGTGTTGGGCATCGGTGTTCGCCGGCCATGGTAGAGCATCTCGCGGTGTTTGTATCAAAGGAGATGCGTCAGGAGAAGAACAAGTCAAATCTTTAGAATCATACTTGATCTGGAAGAATGAAATCGGACCCGTGCACGTATCGTCCTGCAAGACTAGACATTGTTGAGCATGGTGATTTCGTGGGCCATCTTGCTGATGCGATCAATACTCGCTTGAACTTCTATCTGCGTCTGCGCCTCCTTTAATGAAAGCTTTTCGGCACTCGTCTTTGGAAAGTGCTCCTGAAGACGACCGCACACTTCATTTACGGTATAGTTGAGCAAGCCGCGGTCTTCGTGTTCGATGACAGGAAACATTTGCGGAATTCGAAAACAAATCATGACGAATTGCTCCATCATGTGCATACACTCCTCTGCTTCGGCATAGGTGATGAGCGGCAGCCAGTCGAGGTAGGGCCAGCCAGCGTGATGTGAAAAGAAACGAGTCCATTCGCCGACGATGTAGTCTTTTCGTGCTTCATCATGCAGTCCTAGTAGACGTCCCCAACCTCTTCAATGACACGAGGCACATCTGCCCGAGGGATGTCATGCTTCTCGGCGCCTTGCTTGATCTTGTGCTTTTGACTTAGCTTTTCAATCTCAAGCTCGAGACCGTATTGGACCTCATCTTCCTTGTCTTGGAAGTTGGGGTCTAGCTTTGCCAGCAGAATTGGATGAACCATAGCTTTGATAGATATTTAGCAGTCCTGAGCTCAAGTAGACGACTACATCCAGTAGTAAGCTAGATCAAGTAGTCAAGTAGCTATGGATCAAGTAGTCAGCTACCTAGGTAAACTCCTGAATGAGAACCTGTAGATCGAACACCCGGGTGTGCCTTATATCACGACGACGACCGCGATGACCACCCACCTTCCACCACCAGAACCTGTTCAAGACAAGGACGTGTCCAGGCGCTTCGCTCGAAAGAAATCTAGTAGCAACCAGCCAAAAGCAACACAGCGTCCTTTGCTCTTCCCTGCGTGTCGAGTTCTTTGTCGTTTGTGCTTCTCTCGTCTGTTTAAAACGCTTGCTCTTTCCCAAACAACACCGTCCTCGATAGCTAGCAAGCTTTTTGTCCTTTCTTCCCAGCTGATCCAACTTTTTTCCTCGCGCGATTTCAAGAGCATTCAACAACATGAGCTACCAGCAGCAACCATCTACCGGCGAGGCCCAGTCCACCGGTCACCAGGGTCACGAATCTCCCTCGGCCGGTGAAGGTAGTGGCAACAACCACAACAATAACAACAACGGCGGCAACAACAATATGGCGCCTGGATTCGGCGGCCAGCAGCAGCAGCAAGGCGGTCAAGGTATGACTGGATCCGGTGAAAGCCAGAATGGCGGCGAGTCTGAAAAGACAACCCTCTGGATGGGTGAACTCGAACCTTGGATCGATGAAGGCTTTGTGCGTCAGGTGTGGTTTAACCTCGGCGAGCAAGTCAGCGTCAAGATGATTCGCGACAAGTTTTCTGGGTAAGCGTGGCATGCATCTACACTTCGGACAAGGACAACGGACTAACCATAGCAACGCCGGATACTGTTTTGTCGATTTCGAAAGCACGGCAGCCGCTACCAAGGCCATCTCGCTCAACGGCACCTTGATTCCCAACACGAGCAGGCCCTTCAAGCTCAACTGGGCTTCCGGCGGCGGTCTCTCGGACCGCAAAGACGAACGTGGTCCAGAGTACAGCATCTTTGTTGGCGACTTGGGCCCCGAAGTCAACGAGTACATTCTCGTCTCGCTCTTCCAATCGCGTTTCCCATCCTGCAAATCGGCCAAAATCATGACAGACCCCATGTCGGGTCTCTCGCGCGGCTATGGCTTTGTCCGATTTGCCGATGAGATGGACCAGCAGCGTGCCTTGACGGAGATGCAAGGCGTCTATTGCGGCAACCGACCCATGCGCATCTCGACCGCGACACCCAAGAACAAGCCTGGTCAGATGATGCAACCCATGATGCAAGGCGGACACCCGGGACAGCAACAGCAACAGGGTGGACAGCCGCAGCACATGGGTATGATGCAGATGGGTATGCCGCAACCTTTTTACGCTGGTGTGCCGCAGCCGATGAACCAATTCACTGATCCAAACAACACGACTGTGTTTGTTGGTGGGTTGTCGGGTTACGTCACTGAAGACGAGTTGCGTTCCTTCTTTCAAGGCTTTGGTGAAATCACCTATGTTAAAATCCCTCCCGGAAAAGGTTGCGGCTTTGTCCAGTTTGTGCAACGGCTTGCGGCCGAAATGGCCATCAACCAGATGCAAGGCTACCCGATCGGCAACTCACGCGTGCGTCTTTCTTGGGGCCGCTCGCAAATGAACTCGGGACCGGCAGGGACACCTTATCGACCGGCGCCGCCGCAGCAAATGTATCCGAGCATGGGTATGCCACCACAGCATGCTTATTCACCTTTTGCACCCATGAACCCACACGCACAGCCGCATGTTGGGTATGGCGGTATGCACCCTGCTGGACTCGCCCCTCAACAACAGCAACAGATGCAACAGCAGCAGCAAGGTGGTCCCGGTGGTCAGACTGGCATGCAGATGAATGGTCCACCTGGTCAACCGGGTGCCATGCCGACGCAAGACCCCATGGAGCCTGCCAATACGCAAAAGATGAATGAGTATTACCAAGGTGGTCAACAGGATCGTATGCAGCGTATGGACAATGATGCGCGTGGCTTTGGTGGCATCTATGCCAGTTAAAGGCCGATATCTGATGCTTGACCTAAAGCAAGGAGAAACACGAGGCGCCTGCGGATTTTGACCCATCTCTTTTGTCGTTTATTGGTTTCTTTGCGCATTGGTTCTTCTCTCCTGTAAGAAAACACAAAGCAAAAGCAGGCGTTTAGGTGTACACTTTGGTCTGCACTTTCCCCACTCAAGATTGAGCATCTGCGTTTCAGCAAAAGCAAGCGATGTCTGTTTTTTTGTGTTCTTCCTGTTGATTTGGCGATGATGGAGGTTTGCGCTGGAGGATAACGACGGAATTCAATAGGAAGAGTGAGCTAGTTTTCTACATAGCTAAGATTCAAAGGGAAAAGTGCGCTCGTCTTGAATCGACTAGCCGGCGTACCGTGGCAAGTAAGAGGCACGCCAAGCGCCCGTCACTTGCCGTCCAGCTTCTTGGAAATGTCGATCGAGTGTTTGTTCAAGATGCTCAAACAGGCCCGGCAGCGGCGCACTCACCGGCTCGACTTCTTGCTGCGTTTGGCCAAGTCCCTCGAGGTCTGCCAACGTACTGTTGCGTACAAGAACTTTGATGGCGCTTTGGATGCCAACAGCACTCGAAGAGGTCACGTACATGTCCACTGCCATGAACCATAGCAAAAGGCCAGGCAAACCCGGGTCTGACTTGTCGTATGGCGTAATGAGGAAGCGATGAACGGCATGCGCTTCGACTTGAGCAAGCAAGTCGGCGGCGAAGAAGATGAGTGGATCTGTTGGCATGCTTGAAGGCGTGTACAGGACGTGCTTGTAGAGTTTGATGGCAGAGTCTTGCATGACGCCACAAGGCGATCGGCAAGCCTGACAATGAACCAGGTCATGGACAATAGACTGCAGGTTAGCAAATTGTAGCAAAGCAATCATTAAAAGATGCGTGGACCACTTGCGTGGCAATAGCATCAGATGGAGCAGATTGCCCTGCGGTACCCGTCTCGTGAAAGAGGGTTCATCACTCTAGGGTCTTTGTATCGGACACGATACAGTGGAGGTCAAGACTTTAGGTCCAAACTGCTGTATCGATCCTTCTTTGGACCCTGGCAGGCCTGCTCCATCTGTGCTCAATGAGAAAACTTACGGTCGAGGTGGCCACGTCAGTCGGGTCAACCAGAAAATGCGAAAGGCCAATGAGCGGCTTTCCAGCTACAGGCATAATCCCTTGTGCTGCATCGACGATATTGGCAGGCAGCGTATACTGTTCATGTCGTTCATGGCCGTTGCGTTGCGAGATGCCTGCATGACAATGCCAGCTATCCATCATCTCTTGCCAGTGCTCACTCGGCAGATGCCGCCAAGTCAGCCCGGCTGGCAGCAGAATTGCTTGACAAGTGGCACAAAGAAGCGGCATCTCTTTGAGGGATGGTGGGTCTGATAAGGGCACAGGATTGGCGCTCGCATTCGGCAGCGCAAGGGAAGAAAGCGCCTTGATGCGCACGCTGAAGCTATATCTATCAAGCGATCCTTCAGTATCGTACTTGAGCTGAAGCTTCTGCTCCGTATCAATCGACGCGGGCATACTCAAAGCAAAAGACCGAAAGCCATGACGCAAGCGGAGTGTCTTGCGATTAAAGACCGTCAACGAGGTCTCTGCATCAGCTGCACAGTCAAGCTGCACATGCAGATGGCAGACTTTGATTTGCTCGAGATGCTCGCAGTAGAAGAGCATGGAGCTTACTTGGCAGCATCATGCATGCTCGCTGCTAGATAACGAGACTAGAAGAGAAGGATGCTGCCCAGTGTCGCCCATAGCCAAGACGCAGGTCGAGGCGCTCTGCTGAACCCGTGCGATCTTTTCTAAATTCGGGCGCGACATAGACATGTGCTTGTACATAGCGATCGCGACTAGCTTAGAAGAGGCCGATCAGCCGCCCGAGGCTCGCAATCGCAAGACAGTGCGGCAGCAGTCTAGATGCGCATCCGTGTCAGGTCTAGACTGACAACACCGTCCCTGCGATGCTGGTGGCATATTGCAGACAACGACGAAGATGCAACCATCCATGACGTGGTTGGCAGTATTTGCGAAGCGCTGCTGCCTTCCTTTGCTTCAAACTCCGTCTCATTGGACCTAGATGGATATGCTCTTCCTGGATCAGCTAGGGCGATTGATCTTATGCGCGAAGGCGATGTGTTGAACGTTATGCGAACAAAAAGCATCCCCGAGACTGTTATAATTCGCGATCTAGCGCCTGCCGTCGTCCGAGAATCAGCCTCTCAACTCACTCAAGGGATCACGAGGCAGATGGAGAGAATACAGGAGACGATGCAGCTCTTAGAGGACCGCCTCACGTCTACTGAGGCACGAACATACAGCGAAGCGCGGCAAGACTTGCAGAACATGCGGGACAGCAGCGACAGTTCTTATAGCAGCGACAGCTCTTTTAGCAGCGACAGCAGCGAGAGCAGTGACAGCAGCGACGGTTCCGAAAGCAGTTCTGAGAGCGACACGAGCGCCGTTCAAAATCAGCCTGTGCTCCAACCCAGTCCTGCAGTCCAGGAACACGCCGCGATGGAGCCGAAAACCCAGGAAAACGCCACAGACCAAGGCGTTCCCTTTGAAGGCACCAGCAAGACTGCAAAACGCAACGATCGTCGACGCCGCGCACGTCTCTTACAATCGCTTGTACAGGCAGGCGAGTTGCGCAAGGGGTCGACTTTTAAAGATCTCGATCGATGGCAGGTATACAACTATGGCTCGGCAACATTTGGCATGCCCGCCGAAGAGCGATCGAGTGGCGAGGTGAGCGAGGCTGATGAGGGACCACCCTCCGAGTATGGCGTACAGGAGGCGCCGACGCAAGCCATTGAAGCACCACCGGTATTCAGTACACCTGTGACTCAGTCGCCTGGACCCTGCTTGGCATCGTCTGAAGTCAATTGGGAGCAAAACGTCATCGTCAAGCGAATTGAGTGCGAAACCGAGTACACTGAAGAAGTGCTGCCTGTCATGCAGTACATTGAGCATCAATACGTTCAATCAGAACCACGCGGCAAGAAGCGCAAGCGTCAGCAAGAGGTACAATCGTCAAAACATCAACGCAACATCCCGATTAGCTACGAGATTGTCAATGAAGAAGCAGACTACAGCGCCGACATGTATGGCGAACCCACCGCCATTGCCGCAGCCACGACCCACGGCCTTGACAATGCTGCAGCTGTCAGTCAGCTTACCGACGGCGACTTGCCCGCTCTACCTGCCGATCTAAGCATCTTGGAGAAGCTTCAGACAGACTCGCCAGAGATGATCCAAATCGGCCGTGTCGTGGCGTTTCGTCAGCTCGTCATGCAAAATTATGAACCGGTTGAGTCTGACTACAAGACTGCCAAGGTAGTCGAGGTGGACGGCCTAGACATTAAATTGCAGCTGGCACAGCGCGACATTGAGCCTGCACAGTACGATTATGATGGCAACCGTATTCTTGGCAAGTTTGAAGTGGAGGGCGAGGATTACGAGATTGAGGAAGGCTTTTGCTGGCTTGGTCTCAATGAGCTGATTGATCCTTTGCTGGTTTGCTAGGGACTCATCTCCTTCGGACAAGCCAGTGTTTAGCCTAGAGTGATCTTTCCGAGCATGTGAAGTCCCTGCAATGGACTCTCAAGCGTGCCGCTTGAACCTCTTGCGTTCTCTGCAGATTGTCATGTCCAAGATCATCCGCCGTCTGCTCGTGGTACGAGATATCTCGCATGGGCTTCGACGTTTCTATTCGCACTCTCTCCACGTAACCTGCATCACGCTTTGCAAGGCATTTTCGTGACGACAGGCTGCAGCTGACCGTCTTCGGTCACAAGCGCCCGTCTAAGTGCATCTGTCACGAAGATATGGGAGCCACGAAAGCCTGTTCCATGAGAGCTCCGTGTCCTCTTTGTTTTTTCTAAACACCATGGATCCCTTGGACCTTCCTACACAGACCCGTTGAAACAGAGGAGGCTGGCATAGTTTCGTGACACTTGACCATTCTATCTGGATCTGGAATAGACAACGCGACAAATGTCGGCCAGTGAAGAAGAAGCTGACACTGGCACGCTTCAACAATAGTTTGGACAATCAGCGCCTGCCAACTTACTGACGCGTGCTATATTTGGTAGAGCTGGCTGCCGCACTGCCGCGAATGACCAAGCATCCATCTGAAAGTCTTTTGAGGACGTGTCTGACCCTCCTGCTTGCTGCAGGGATTCACTCACATCACTGTGAACGCTCTAGCAGCCAGCGTCCATGTCACGCGGTTGACAATTTTTTTGAATGTGATTGCTCAGCTCACGGGATAGAGTCACATCATGACACTGCCTGTTGCAGCATACTTGCTCAAAAGAAGTCTTGGCATTGCCATTGTGAAGCGCGAAGACTACTGGCCTAGACAGTATCCCAAAGAGACTGTTGCCGTCGGAAAGCTTGATGTAGATGGCAATTTGAAGAAGCGCGTTGTTTTGCTTGGGCAGGACCAGCAGGATCCCATGTGCTTGACAGCACTTTCCTTGAAGACTGGTGAAATGATGAGCATCCAGCTGAAACTCACACGACAAGGTCTTCGAAGGGCTGCAAGACTCTCTATAGATGATGCTATCAACTCAAATGCTTCTGTTCGCCAGAATCGATCATCACCTGGTTCTACAGGAGATTCTGGTGACCCTCACAACTATGCCGAAATCTTCGCACACACCTCGGAGCAAGTCAAAGAGGTGTTAACTTTTGTTGATACTTTTGGCATCAGTTGGCGCGTCGTTATTCAAAGAGATCTTGAAGATGAGGACGAGCTTCCAGTTTTTGAAGCGGACAACGAGTATGCTGATGAGTTTCTGGAATATGGGAATCAGTTTGAGGATGACGATGCATCACAGGAAGATGAAGATGAAGACCAAGACGAAGAAGACGACGAATATGACCATGCATCGGAAGAGAAAACATACGACTGGCAGACGTACGTGGAAGCTTCTTCAAACAACCAGCACCCTGTACTGCAGCAGATGTGGACGTTAAGGCTTGACGGAGGTTTATCCAAACCGTCTTTGTGCGTCGCCCACCGACATTACTTGACTGTCGTTAGTTGCGCACTTCAGCGCATCTCCTTTGTTGCGCTGCCAGCTCCGCCCTGCTTCACTCCTATACCATCGCCTAGGGGCTCTTTCTGGGATAAGGACCCTCGGGATGGACATGCTCCTGTTGATTGTCCAGGCTTGTGTGTGAAGCATTTCAACTTTGATCTATTTTACGAAGACTATGTGGAGCAACGCGATGGAGAAGCGGCAGCTCGGTACCGATCCTCACGATGCAAGTACAATTGCACTCGCTTGACTGACGAGAGCCGAGAAAGGTTTCGCAACTCGACAGGCGTTGTTGATTGGGACTTGGGTGTGCTCATCATACTGGTGGTCTTGGACGTGGGTGATGATTATCAAGGCAATTTTGATCCAAGAACCTATGAGCTCGATAGGTTTATCCTCTGGCTCAATCCATTTGCGGCCGCAGGCCAAGGAGACTTTCGAGTGCTTCAAGCGAAAGAGCTCGGTCGACGACGCATGCCACTCGCATTTGATGGTGATGGTGCCATCTTGTGTGAGGGGCCCATCGTGACTCATTATTGTCCAAAAGAGTGTGCCAAGACTGTAGATCAGTACGGCCGGCGTATCACAGGTCATTACCGCGCTGGTGGCAGGTCGCTTGAGCGTTTGGAGGGTCAGATGTGGACAGTGACGAATGATTGGCATGCAAGAGTCAGGGATGACCTTGTGGATGTCTAGTAGGCAGTCATCACAAGGCTACCATGTGATGAACCGTGCTCGACCAACAGCACAAAGTTCAAACGGGTCGCTAGAGTGTACCGATGCTTGCCATTGAATTACCTTCTGATTGTAGCGGTGGGACCCATGGCGTCAGTTCTTCTCACGGCTCATCTCCACATGCTGCACAGGCGTTGCGCAGAGACGGCAAATGATCGGCGAGGAGGCCAAGCGCGTGCATCGATATCGATATCTGCTGAAGAGCTCGAGAGACTTGATATATATATACATGTACTATTGAATCAGTCTTGTCTATGGAAGAGGTTGATGCGTTATATAATCAAGCTGCAGGGTACCAATGCGATGAAAATACCTGGGCATCTGCAGCTGTATCGACTGAGTAGACCCAGCTGCAGCTTAAGCTTAAGCTTTTCGCGTCTGTAGCTAAATTAAGAGATTACGCGCGCGGTTCAAGATGAATGAATGCGCGTCGGCCAAGCAAGTTGACGCAACGGCCAAAGCACGGCGATACCGAGGCGGCCGACCATGTGGGCTGGGGACCGGACTAACCAAGGTGGTCTGTGTAGTATGCACCGCCTGGTCTTGTTGTTTAGGGTATCCCACACATCAGGGCTCCTCCAGGTACCTAGGCTGCTGGCAAACAAAGGCCTCGCGCGAGTGCCTCCTGAGTCTTTGTTCAACACCAAATATACACATACATTACCTAGGTACACACAGACTCTACACTAGACGCGTGTTCATCTCGATACACGACAACAGACACTCTCACTTAAGCAAAGGGCCGCAGCCTCTTTCCATCCAGGCAGAGAAGAACGCGTGTGTTGTCTGTCTCTTCAGCATATTTCAAGCAGCATCAATCTACGCATCCCTAGCAGTGTCCTCATCTGCCTTCGACCCCCTACTCTTCCTCCATCGGCTCACGCCAGCAAAGGACAGCCTAGGTGGATTCGATGACGACAGATCTAGAGGTGGCCGCTGGCTTGCTTGAACAAATCAGTCAAGGCAGCCTGGCCGATGACACTGCACTCTGGCCCGCTCAACTGCCTGATACGCCACAGGCTCACCGATTCGCACAAGCGGTGCGTGCTGTTCTTCAGCGCCAGAAACGACTTGAGACGAAGATTCAACATCAAGAGCAACAGCAGAAGCAGCAACAGCGGCAGTCCATTGCCTCATCGCAGCGTACAGGGAAGGATAGTCGTGATTTGGCTGAACGCAGCCCAAGCATCAGTCAACTCACTTTTAGCGATGGCTCAACACAGCTTGTCAGTGCCGTCGGCAGTCTTGTCGCACACGACACGGCCGATACGATTGGGTTGCAATCACAAGTCAGATTGCTTAAGGAGCAGTTTGCCGAGTCAGAGCGACTCCGTGTGGCCGAAGCGGCAGACAAGGGTGCCCGTATCGCCTCGCTCGAGGCCGAGTTGGCCAAGTCGAGGCAGGATATTGAAGACTTTCTAGAAGCGTTACGCAAGATTGGTGAAGTGACCAAAGCGGTCAGTAAAGGCGACTTGAGCCAAAAGATTCTGATTCAAGCCAAAGGCGTCGAGATTCTCGAGCTTAAATCGCACATCAATGAAATGGTGGATCGTCTCAAGTTCTTTGCGGCGCAAGTGACGCGTGTCGCGCGCGAGGTGGGCACAGAAGGTCGACTGGGTGGTCAAGCAGAGCTCAAGGATGTCGAGGGAATCTGGGCTGAGCTCACCAACAGCGTCAATCACATGGCTGCCAATCTTGTAAGTCGCACTCTTTGCCTGGTTGCAATCCTGTTACTAACACGTTCAGACGATTCAGGTACGCTCGATTGCTGAAGTCACGACAGCCGTGGCGCGCGGCGACCTCAGCAAACAGATTGAAGTACCTGCCCAAGGCGAAATCCTCGAGCTCAAAGTGACCATCAATTCCATGATGGACAAGCTCCAGCAATTCTCTACCGAAGTGACACGTGTCGCTCGTGAAGTGGGTACTGAAGGTCGACTTGGTGGACAAGCACACATCACCGACGTCTCGGGTTGCTGGCGTGAGCTGACGGATCGGGTCAATGGTCTTGCTTCCAACTTGACGGCTCAAGTGCGCAACATTGCGCAAGTGACGACCGCTGTGGCACGTGGCGACTTGACGAAACAGATTGAAGTGCCTGCGCAAGGTGAGATTCTGGAACTCAAGGTGACCATCAACCGCATGGTACAGCAACTATCGTCGTTCGCATCGGAAGTGACAACCCTTGCTGTGGAAGTCGGCACAGACGGCAAGCTCGGTGGCCAAGCACAAGTCAACGACATTGAAGGAGTCTGGCTTTCCTTGCAGCAAAACATCAATCGCATGGCTCAGAATTTGACCAACCAAGTCCGTTCTATTGCCCAAGTCACAACGGCCGTGGCCATGGGTGACCTGTCTCGCAAGATTGAAGTCCACGCCGAAGGTGAGATTTTCGAACTCAAATCAACAATCAACACCATGGTGGACCGCCTGCAAGTCTTTGCGTTTGAAGTGACGCGTGTCGCACGCGATGTCGGTATCGATGGCAAACTCGGCGTCCAAGCGCAAGTCTCGGACGTGCATGGCCTCTGGAAGGAAATCACGGCGAATGTCAATCAGATGGCACGCAATGTCACGGCCCAAGTCCGTGCCTTTGACCAGATCACAGCCTCGGCCACCGACGGCGACTTTTCTCGCTACATTACAGTCGAAGCTTCAGGTGAGATGGATCGACTCAAGACGAAAATCAACACAATGGTCTCGACTTTGCGCGACAGCATTCAAAAGAATACAGCAGCCAAAGAGGCGGCTGAAACTGCCAACAAGGCCAAGAGTGAGTTCCTCGCCAACATGTCGCATGAGATTCGAACGCCTATGAACGGTATCATTGGCATGACGGCTTTGACGCTCGATACGCAATTGACGCGCTCGCAGCGTGAAAACCTCATGATTGTTCAGAATCTGGCCAACTCGCTCTTGACCATTATTGACGATATTCTCGATATTAGCAAGATTGAAGCGAACCGCATGGCCATTGAAGAAATTCCCTTTTCGCTGCGTTCGACCGTCTTTAGCATTCTCAAGTCGCTTGCTGCCAAAGCAACAGAAAAGAAGCTCGATCTGCTCTACGAGGTTGACCCTGGCATCCCAGATCAAGTCATTGGAGATCCCTTGCGTCTGCGTCAAGTCATTATGAACCTCGTCGGCAACAGTTGCAAATTTACAACCACAGGTCATATCGCCCTGCTCATTCAGCAAGGCAAGGTTTCTGCTGAAAAGATCGTCGTGCAATTCGTCGTGCGCGACAGCGGCATCGGTATTCCAAGCAACAAACTCGAAGTCATTTTCGACAACTTTTGTCAGGCGGATGGCTCCACGACGCGACGTTTCGGTGGTACAGGTCTCGGTCTCAGTATTTCACGCAAGCTTGTCAGTCTCATGGGCGGCAACCTGCGCGTCGAGTCTGAATTTGGCCAAGGGTCTTCTTTCATCTTTGACATTCACGTGCGACCAGAGCAAAGCACCGACTCGCTTGTTTCCAAGATGGGTCAGTACAAAGGTCAGGCAGTTCTCTACATTGGCACGCGCAAAGAGCTCGATGAGTCGAATGCCCTGCAACTGCTCGAAAAGTACGCCCTCAAGCCATTCGTCTTTAGCTCGACTGAAGAAGCCTTCATGACACCCAAGATGCTGCCGAGCTTGGCGGTCGCCATTGTCACCTCTGTCGAGATGGCACAGCAGCTCAGGACGCACAACTCGCTCAAGTATACGCCCATCGTGCTGCTTGCGCACTTTGTGCCCAACCTCAACATTCCAGCATGTCTCGATCTCGGTATCAGCGCCTATAGCAACACGCCCTGCTCGGATGCCAGCTTCCTTAATGCCTTGCTACCAGCTCTTGAATCACGCGCGACACCGGAATCCAACGAAAAATCGAGTCGATACAAGATTCTGCTAGCTGAGGACAATGCCATCAACCAGCGCGTGGCTGTCAAGGTGCTCGAAAAGTTCAAGCATTACGTCGATGTCGTGGACAATGGCGCCCAGGCGGTCGAAGCTGTCAAGCACAAGGACTATGATTGCTGTCTCATGGATTTGCAAATGCCGGTAAACAAACTATTCTTGGCAACTTTCACTAACACTAGATTATGGGCGGTATCGAGGCAACTGCCAACATTCGCGAATGGGAAAAGGCCAACAACAAGCGTCGCTTGCCCATCATTGCGCTCACGGCACACGCCATGCTTGGTGATCGCGAAAAGGTATTGCTGGCAGATATGGATGACTACATCACCAAGCCGTTGCGTATGAATTTGCTCATGCAGGCCATCAACAAGTCGGCGACGCTCGGCAGTCTTGTGACCTCGGCGCTCGTCAAGACGGATGACCCCTTGACGCTGCATTCGCCCAAGGTGGACAAGACGATGCAGCAAGACATTGACGAGAGTCGATTGATTGCAGGCCAACACAGCCGTACTCCGAGCTCGGCAGGCAACGGCAGCACCAACAAGCCCGAGCCGGCGCGTTTGAAGCAAAGGTCGGAGACAGAGGTGGATTTGCCGACATGCGCGCGTTTCTCTGAAGAGCATGGCTCAAGTGACGACGCAAATGGCTTGTCGAACACCATGCATGCTTCAGCTGACACGAATGCGGCTCAGGACGGACAGTCAATGAAGCCTGACTTGATGCGCTTTCACTCAACTTGACCACGGAGAACAATTACATCTCCTCACGACCAGAACGTTTATTTTTCCTATTCTTTAATGAGCTTTGAGCAGATCACTCGAGATTGCTCTTTATGGCAGCCGCTAGTCCCTTGTAGCAACCGCGACTTGTACTCGACTGACTGTACTGCATGCCTCACCAGGCGACCTGCAAGATCGCCAAATGTGATTTTATAATGGTGATGACACTTTGCACTCAATCCAGCGAGACCATGTCGACCGGAAATTGACCCAATGCGTGCCGCCGGGAAGGCAACATGCCCAGCCCTTGATGCTCCAGCGTCAATGGCAGCATCGTCTCGTCAGCAGGTAGCAAGGAAGTGTTGAGCGCAAAACCGCCCAAGAGTCTTGAGATGATGGCGGCCCACTCCCACGGCCGCTCAATCGAGCCTGGCAGCGCATTAAAGTACTCCCAGCCGCTGATACCAGCGAACGACGCTGCCTGTGGTACAGTCGGATTCGTTCGATCGGCAGGATCGCGTTCGGCCGCCAGCGCTTGCATCTCCTGAAGCACGGGCGTCAGTGCTCGAAACGGCACCCACCCTTTGCAGTTGCTTGGATTGGTGGAGATGCCGACAACGACACGTTTCGGGTCCCATCCATTATTCAAGATGCGTTTGTAAGTCGTTGTATTGTGCAGCGTACCCCAGCCGCAGTAGAATTGCGTGTTGTAAAAAGAAATGTATCGGCCTCGGGCAATCTCCAAGTCAAAGTAGCTAAAGCCAGACAAGTTTTTGCCAGAGCGAAAGAGGGCGGTGGCGACTGGTGCAAGTGTAATGACAAAGTCGGGGCCAAAATCAGAGACGAGCCGGTCAATGAGTCGGATGATGCCGCCCAGCGACATTTCTTCCTCGACATCGATATCAATGCCGTCAAAGTTGCGCACCTGTAGAAAAGTCCACAGTTGATAGTAGTATTCTTCAAACGAAGGCCGCGATGGTGGATCTAGTCGCTTGAATGAGCCCTGCGCTGCACCGCCCAACATAGCCATGACCTTGATGCCACTCGCTTGTAATGCAGGAACTTCTGACCAGAGCACGTCATAGCGCGCAGCACTTGGCGGATCATCATTGAGGCTCAGGCCACCTTCTTGGGTCGCGTTGAGATGAACAGCACCAATGATGAGATGTGTGACGCCTGCTTGCTGTGTGATTAGTGGCAGGGTTGAAACAGGCGTGCCATCAAGTAGATGATGCGTCTGGTGATAGACGACGACGCGAGAGCCAGTCATGGCGCCAGATTCTAGATTTAGGAGCGATGCACCAGTGCGCTAGAATACAGATGGCAGATGAAGCAGGTTCAGTATTTCTTTTGTTTATTCAGCGACCGACGCGCATCTTCAGGGGCTAGTTCCAGACTGAAGCATGGTTGGTTGCAGGAGGAGTTGTTCCAAACGCCACTTTTGAATGTCGATGATGCGCGAGCTGGCACTGTGGCGCACCCGGCTATCAATCCAACAACTGCCCAATCACTTCTACTGTATAGAACAGATATCTAAGACACAGGAGTTCTGCTGCAAAAGGCTGCTATATCAAGCAGAGCTCCTAGACCTGTCTAATGTCAAGACGGTCGGCTGCTTCGCGCAGGGCTGCTCGGCTCAAGCAAAATGGCGCCCTGAATGCTCCCATAGCCAAAGTGGCGACGTGGACTGAAGCATTGCCACAGCTCATCAAGCTCTTCAAACTCATTTGGCAGCTGGCTCCAGCACGAGGTATCTTGATGGTTATTGCAAGTAGTTCGGTTCCATGATAATGTCTAATGAAACAGGGAAACTTTACAAAGTCGGCGTTGCCAGCTTATGATTTGAGTCTGCGAGCACGGTTGATTGAGATGCTCAATGCCATCATCAGTCGTCGTCAGCAATTCGATGGACGACAGATTGGTCAGCTTTTAGGCTTGCAGCTCGTCTCACTGACGCTGCGAAATGTGCTGCAAGCTGCCGTTGCACGAAACCAAGAAGTCGTCAATCGTCGCGTCAGTGCTGTCCTCACGCGACAACTCCTTCGCGTGCATTTGTCACTTGATGTCGCGGCACTCAAGGATGAAAAGACCATGCAGATCCTCGGCGATGCACGTGGTATTGCTAATCAGCAGTACCTCAATACCGTCATGACGGCTGCCTTTTCAAGCTTCAATGCCACGGTAGAAATCACCTCACGCGTGCTGGCGGCTTCTCAAACGCTCAGCTGGGCGTCGATGCCTTACTTTCTACTGTACTCGACCGTGCCACTCATCAATATGCTCAAAAGCCATATGCAGCCGCACTGGAGCGATCGCAAGATGCAGCCACCTATCGAGGCCGAGATTCGAAAGGGCGAACTCAGCAAAATCATCTTTTCGCCTAAATACAGGCGCGAAGTGAATCTCTTTGGCCTGCAGGATTGGCTGCTAAGTGAATATGTACACATGGATGAATTAGCTTCGATGGCGGCGATACGATCGCAACATACAGATACGGTCCTGACGCGGACCGCCAATGTTTTCACCTCGTGGCTCGATACCGCGATTTTGGCTTATTTGGCATATCAGTCTGGCTCGAGTGATATTTCACTTGCCGACCTGCATATTATTGAAAACACCACGTCGTCCTTCATTCGTACGAGCCAGCATGCGTACAAATCGCTTGATCAGGCTTCGCTTGTTTGGGAACAGCTCATCAACTACGACAAGTCACTTGAGCTTAAACCCTTGTTGCTCCTCGATGGAGATGTTGTGCAGTATAAGAGTTCTGGCAGAGGGATGCATGTCGAATTTCGGGATGTCGTCTTTGGCTATCCCGATCAGGCGCCAATACTCGATGGCGTCTCCTTCGAAATCGAGGCCGGCGAGATGGCTTGTATCGTCGGCTTCAATGGCGCTGGCAAAAGCACCATTATTCAGCTTCTTGCCCGCGTGCTGGATCCAATCTCAGGAGCCGTCTTGCTGGATGGCGTCGACTTGCGCCGATATGATCCAGTTTCCCTGCGAGCGCACGTTGCTTTTACCTTTCAAGACTTTTTGCGCTACCCCTTGACGGGGCGCGAGAATGTCGCGATTGGCAAGATTGAGCATTTATCAGACGAAGAGCGCATTCAAGCAGCAGCGTCGGCGACAGGCGCCGACAAGGTGCTGGATGCCAAAGCCTCGAGTGAAGGCGACGTGACCCTCTGGGATTCAAAGCTCTCGCAGCGTGAACCGATCGTCCAAGGTGTCAATGCAAACGGACCCACGTTTATGCAAGCTGATCGACATGACTTGAGTGGCGGACAATGGCAAAAAGTCGCCTTGAGTCGGTCGTTTATGCACGATAGCACTCTGCTTGTGCTCGATGAGCCAAGTGCTAATCTGGATCCGCAGGCTGAGTATGACTTGTTTCTCAAGTTGCAGCAGAGTCGAGCGCATCGCACGACTTTGTTTGTCACGCACCGTCTCGGCGTTGTCCGGTCAGCCGACAAGATTATTCTGATCGAAGGCGGCCAGGTGCTCGAGGTGGGCTCTCATACCGAGCTCGCTGGCAAAGTAGGCGGACGGTATCGGCATCTATTTGAGCTCCAGTCGTCTGGCTTTGAACAGATGCGCCAAGTCACTTGACCTAGGCATCTTGAGCGGCTGTAGAGCCGTGTTTCCCGACATTTGCCTTGACCTGGAGGCCAGCATGATGTTTCAGCTGTCTCGTTGCGCCATCTCTGCACCTCAACCAAGATAAATCTACGCCAGTGCAGTGCATCAAGACTCATGGGTTTTATGGTATCTATGGATATCATGATTCAGCTTGATCCAATCGCCCAGGGATCTGTTTCCACGAGAGGACACACCAGATAAGCGATGGGTCGAGTCCTCAAATCGCGCTTCGACTGGTTAAGCGGCCGTTCAGTGCGGTAGAAGACTCTCGTACGAATCTAAAAAACATTAGGCTCTTCCGGCACTCATACCTAGGTAGCGTCATGTCTGGTTCTCCTGCCCCTGATGCTGCAGCCGTCCAAATCACGTGAGTTTGCGCGCTTCAGGCCCCCCGCACGCGCCGTTGCCAGCAAGCTTAAGCACTTTAGGTAGTTCTTGTAGCCCTTTGGCCAAAGACAAGGCATGCCTTTTAGAGCTTTCGAGCATGGATGAAGCAGCTATAGAGACTGCCTTGGCGTCTGTGAATGTCATGTGGACGTTACCAAATTGATGATTCTTTGGAGGTTGCTTTGAGACATGGCTGCTGCCTAAGTGCTTGACTGCCATGTTGCCATCATACCTAGGTACTCTCTCGGCCAGCAGCTAGGGCTATCTCGAACTGCTCTATTGCTGCTTGCTCCTACGCTACCTAGCTGAATGAAGCTTTCATCCGCTGCGGCCCTGTTTGTCTTGGTCTGTGCGACTCTCCCTTCAAACACAACCAAAGCGCATCCAGCTATACCCTCTCTCTCTCTATCGGGCTGCTTGAGTCTCTCGACCTCTTTTCACTTCTTGGTCGATAGCCATAGAGAGCTGCCATGCTACAGCACGCCCTCTCAGCGGCAGACTGGCTGGCGCAAGTCGAGCAAGAACCCTACACCCTCATCGGCGACTGCAATCTTGTCTTGCATGACGCGACGCCAGCCCCCGATGCCATCGAAGCGTTCTTGACTAAAGTGACAACATGCGGCGCATCACGCGGCGAAGACGAATGCATCGTTGTTCATGGCTCGCCACATGACACAGAGACTGTCTTGGCATTACTCATCCAGCGACTCGACTGGGAACCGCTCAAAACGACCCTCTCTGTCCTTGACGCCATGACCTGCATCACCTTGCCAGATGGAAGCAAACGACGTCAGCTCGAATCAGGTCTCCAACTGCATTGTCACCTCGACAACGCCGGCAATTGCGTCGGTGCCCAATGGACCGTCAGCAATGTCGCCTCTGTTGCCCTCTCACGCGATACGCCCGGCCGCAACCTTGACGTCTTTTACCTCCTGCTCAACTCACTCGGCGCAGCAGAAAGCGTCTATCTCGGTCTCTCAGCCGATGATCTCAGCTGTTCAATGCTCCAAAGCGACTTTGTCTCTGCCATCCCAGAAGAAGTCCTCGGCGCCGACTTTCGTACCCTCCTCAAAGACTGTGGCATCGGCGGTACCACCTTTCGCCAACTTCAAGAACGGCTCGCTGCCTGTGTTCATGTCGGTAAGCTCACTTTTACGGAGAATGCAGCGGGCGCACGCGTGCAAGAGTCGACTGCGCTCGATGAGGTCTGTGCGTTGTTGCGCTTGGATGCCGAAACCCTCTCTGACTATTGTCGCTCCGACGCGCTCGGCACACGCAACTGGCTCGTGGCCACCTTGTTCAACAGCGCACTCCAGATCGTTGTCGACAAGCTCAATGCGTTTCTCATTCTGCGACAAGGTGCCCTCGAGACGGCTTCAGTCACGACAATTGTGTGTACGCCCGTGTTGGATGCCGATTCACTCAGTCAGGCCCGTTCCCTTGCAGGAAATCGCGCAGCGCTAGCACTTCTATTTGACAACATCTTTGCACAAGCAGGTATCAATGCCGAGCGCGCTGAAGATGGTCTTGTCTTGCCTCAAGTCGGCTGGTCCAAGGATGTCGCTACTGCCGCGAGTCTTTTCAGCGAATTGGCGCAGACGCAGGATCCACATGTCGAAGAGTCGTTGCATCTTGGCAGCATGAATGAAGACATGCTGACGCTTTCTGGCGCTTCCATCAATGTGCGTCAACTCAAGGCGTGTATCCAGATTGATGCTCAATGTCATCGTCAATGGCCCAACTTGCGCTGCAGTATCCCAATTCGCCAGTCGAAGCTTGATTTGGGAGAACTGTTTGAGCAGTCGCGACCATGGAGTATCTTGATGATTGACAAGAACGCACCTGTTCCGGCACAGATCCTCACCTTGCAACTGTCGCGCATGTCACAGCGTCTTCAAGGTCCTGCAGCAGGCTGTATCGACTTTGCACAAGACGCGTTCCTCGAGTCTTATGGCCAGATTGAAGCACCGGGTGTGTATTGGGGCCGCAACAAGGTATGGCTGACCTATGACGCCTGGTTGGCATTGCCGCAGCAGCGATCCTCAGAAGCATCCAAGTCCATGTACGGCCCGATTGAACCATTTCTCTCAAGTCGCGACGATCTCTTGACCAAAGACCCTGAGCTTCAAGAGATTCATGAACAAGTCAACCCTGCCACAAAACGCGTTGAAGTCAAACCGCAAACGAGCTCACGCAAACTCTGGCTCGTCATCGTGACGCTCTTTACCTTTTGGATCCCAGACTTTGTGCTCAAGGGCATCGGTCGCATGAAACGACCCGACGTGCGCCAGGCGTGGCGAGAAAAAGTGACACTCTTCACACTCATCATGCTTCTCTGCGGTTGCGTCATCTTCTACATCATCATCCTCGGCAAACTTGCCTGTCCCGACTTTGACAAGGCTTGGAATGCCAAAGAGGTATCGGGTCACACAGCCGACGATGACTTTTTCGTTGCCTTGCATGGCAAAGTCTACGACTTGTCCACCTTTTGGCGCATTCAGCATTCAGATGGCGTCATTCGAACGACGCCGGATGCCATGAAGGGCTTTGCCGGCCAGGATCTATCAGATTACTTTCCGCCGCCGCTGGCACAAGCTTGTCCGCAGCTCGTGCGTGAGGATACTTGGCTTATGCAAAATACAAGTGTCGCTGATCCAACAGCCTTGCACTACTCGACGCAACCCAAATGTCTCAGCGTCGGCAGTTTTGAGTCGGCCTTGTGTGCCACCAATTGGTTTACGGATCGATTATTGCCGCGCATGAAGAAGTTCAAGAAGGGTGATCTGGTTGTGACGCGCGATGCAGTCTTAGCGGCAGCGCTTTCTGGTGAACGGCAATGGGCCATTATCGATGGCAACGTCTACGACCTGACCAACTACTACTACACGTCTGCCATGATTAATCCGACACGGGCAAAAATCTCGCCGGATTACTACTTTCTCGACGACTTTCTCGAGGGGCTCTTTCAAGGGAGTGTCGGACGCGACGTCACCAAGGCATTCAACAATTTTGAGAATTGGGACGCCTCGACTCGCGATGCCAATCTTCAGTGCCTACAGAATGCGTTCTACTATGGCAAGGTTGACTTCCGACAATCGGCAAAGTGTCAAGCAAACAACTACATCTTGCTCTCCTTCACCATCTTGCTTTGCACTGTCATCGTCATCAAGTTTCTCGCTTCCTTACAATTCGGGGCAAGCAATCCGGCGAGGCAAAACAGGCTTGTTATTTGCCAGTAAGCGCATCAGCACGTTTCTTTACGCTAACCTTAGAATCCCGACCTACACAGAAGGCGAAGACCAGCTGCGCAATGCAATCGACTCGGTCTCTGACCTCGATTATCCAGATGAACTCAAGCTCCTCTTCATCGTCTGCGACGGCATCTTGGTAGGCAAGGGCAACAAGAAACCGACTTGCGAGATTGTCTTGGACATCCTCGGCGTTGACCAAGCCAAAATTGATTCACCCGCCTTGGCTTACGAATCAATCTCTGAAGGAAGCAAGGTCTACAATCGTGCCAAGACTTATGCCGGACTCTATGAGCACGATGGTCACGTTGTGCCGTACCTGGTCCTTGTCAAGGTCGGCAACGAAAAAGAAATGCATCGGCCAGGTAATCGTGGCAAGCGCGACAGTCAAATTTTGCTCATGCGCTTCCTCAATCGTTTCCACGATGACAAGCCCATGGCGCCCTTTGAGATTGAGATGGTTTATCAGATGAGTCAGGTGATTGGCGTCAGTCCAGGACTCTACGAGTATGTTTTGATGCTGGATGCCGATACGAAGTTGGCACCGGATTCGTTGAATGTCCTTGTCTCTGCATTTCAAGCGGATGCCAAGCTCATGGGCACGTGCGGCGAAACAGCGCTTGCCAAGAAGGAATTAAGCTGGTGGACGATGATTCAAGTTTATGAATACTACAACTCGCATGCGCTCAGCAAGGCTTTTGAGTCGCTCTTTGGCAATGTGACGTGTCTGCCGGTACGACCATGGACGCAAGCCGGGCAAATGCTAATAATAGGGCTGCTTTTGCATCTATCGCATCAAGTCTGCTCATGGCGAGCCACTTCTTATTTCGGACGAGGTTGTTGATGGATACTCGGATTCAGACATCAGCACATTGCGTAAGTACATCAATGTCTGTTTGGCGCTAACGTTAGACAAGAAGAATCTGTTGACCCTTGGCGAAGATCGCTACCTGACTACGCTTATGACAAAACACAACACTTCCATGCGCCTCACGTTTTGCCCCTCAGCGAAAGCATACACTGCTGCCCCCGAGACGTGGTCTATTTTACTCAGTCAGCGCCGACGTTGGATCAACTCGACCATTCACAACTTGTTTGAGCTGCTCTTTGTCGAAGAGTGAGACGTCTTCTTTTTTGAAGATGGCTAACAATAGCATGTGCGGGTTCTGCTGCTTCTCGATGCGTTTCGTCGTCATCATTGACCTGTTTGGTACCCTCATTCTACCAGCGACAACAGCCTACCTCGTGTACCTCATCTACAGTGCCAGCTCTGGCCAATCTGCCTTTCCACTCATCGCCATCATCATGCTCGGCGCCGTTTATGGCCTTCAAGCGCTCGTTTTTCTTCTGCACCGCCAATGGGAACACATCGGCTGGATGGTCATCTGGATCATCAGCTACCCTGTCTATTCCTTGATTCTACCACTTTACTCGTTTTGGCACCAAGACGACTTTAGTTGGGGCAACACACGCGTTGTCATTGGTGAAAAGGGCAAGCAAATCACCTATGGCACTGACGATGAAGAACATCTGCAGCCAGGCGCCATTCCTATGCAGCGCTGGTCTGAATATGCCGCTAATGCGGGTCTTCAGCTCGAGTCGGGTGTCTCCTTGAACATGGTCACCAACTTGGATTCGCTCTCTGAGCTCGAATTGCACAGTTATGCAAAGCAGAGTCTTGCCATTTCGAGCTACAGTATCGGCAGCTTGACTGAGCAACAGAGAAAGCAGCAGCTCCGCGAGGCTGTCTTTATAGCGCTGCAAGGATGCGATCTTGAGACAACGACGAAGCAAGACATTGAGCGGCTTGTGGGACAGCAGGTTGGCAGCAATTTGACGGCTTTGGATATGGAGTTTGTCGACGAGGCGGTGGATGAGCATCTCATGTCGTATGCTAAGCTGGAATCTGTTTAGAGGTAGCATACTTGTTGAACCGGTAAGTTGCAGCCCACCGTATGCATTGATATGGATACTGCTCAGGTGCCAACTGGCAAGACGCCGATTCGACGGTGACAAGTACAAGTACAGTACATGCGAAACTCTGCCTACACACCAATCAGCCAATAGCTAGACGACACATGCCGCCGGTCTTCTTGAAGCATAGCAACAAGCCAATGGGGCAAAGTACAATCGCTGACAAGCTCAACAGCCTTTAGATTCAAACCTTGTTATTGACCCATGTTTGTCAATTCTCGCGTAGGATTTTACCAACCGCCAACTTCTCGTCAGGGGTAAGACGCGCAGCATTAAAATTTTCCGAAATCGCGAGGTGCCACCACAATATTTGCTCGCTGTGAGCTCTTAAAAGGCAGCTTGCTCGCTTTCCGCCACGTAGACTCTGACTTGATAAAACGCAAGGTAAGGATCAGAGACTATGTTGTCACTTTCATCAATCATTTTGACAAGTTTGTCTTTGCACGCGGCTGCTCTGCCATCTGGATCGAATAGCAAGCGCGTGTTGCTTTTCAATCAGCTGCCGAAAGGTCTCAACACGAACCTGGAATGCAAGGGACGCGGCCTGGATTATACTGTGGAGACAAGCAACCTTTCCGAATTCTTTCCGAATAAGGAGTTTGCATGGGTTGCAGTGAAGCCAGCTCAACTGAGCACTGCAGAAATTGGAGATTGCTCAAACAAACGTGGCAAACTGGAGACCCAATGGGTTCAAGTGAGATTCTTCGGAACACTCAGACATGAATGCTGACAATGTGACAGTTGGACGTGATGTACGACTTGACCGAACGTGTTCAGGGCGCCCTCCGGTTCACGGGCATCCTCAACACTGATTCGACTGTCACATTCTGTTCTTCAGAAGTGCAATGGACTACCGACCCCGTCTGGCCAAAGAAGGCTGCTCCACTGATGTGTAGCCAAGCCGAAGAATCGCAGTCGCAGACCATGTCGTTGGCAAGCGTTTGGCCGTCAACGGCAGCAGATTTCCAAATTTCGTCAGTCAAGTGCGCAGGCCACATGCAATTTGATCTCAACAGGATGAAGCACTGGCTGATCGACTCGAGTGACCAATCCGGTGATCAAAAGGCTCAATGGATTCAGAGCTCTTCGAGTAACGCAGTCTCGTCAGAAAAGCTAGGTGCCTGTCAGCCAACTGAAAAGCTCCAATCATTCTCCGTGAGTTGACCTTGTCAATCAGCCAGAACGCTAATGTTAGCTACTTGTCGCACTGCCAAAATACAAGGGCTCCTTGCAGGTGTGGGCTTTGGGGGAGTCGGGTACTCAGAAAATGATCAAGCTATGCTCCGTGGAACTTCTTGGACCACAAGGCGCTGTCAGCAAGTGCGCCACCAACAAAGTATCTAACACTTGACGGGCTATACTAGTCCGTTAGCACATTGTCTAGTTACCTTCATCTTCATACCTGCTCTCCCATCGAGCACAGCACAGGCAGCTTCTTGTTATGGTTCAAAGTCTCCATATGAAGCTGTGCCTCAAGCTTTCACAGTTTTCGTAGTTCATCGTTTCTCAAGATCGAGCTTGCAGCGGAGCCTGAGCTCGAGATATAAGCATCGTATAGTATGGCAATTCTGGCGATTACCGCCACTACGACAGCTGGCTCAAGAACCTTGACGAAAATTCGTTCAACCGACCTGCTGCAGCAGCTGCAGACAATAGCAAGTCATCCTTTGCCAGACTAGGTACATAGGTATGTATGCTCTGCAGTTGAAGTTGAGTGGAAAGGAGCTCCTCCTTGGCAAACCTTTGAAATCTGTCATTTAAGACAAGTTAACCCTAGGGCTAACCCTGGGCTTCGCAGCCGAATCAAAAAAGATGGTCTGCAATGACAAATATCAAAAGAAAATCATCTCCGGTCGGATGCTTGCAACTGGACGAGTGAGATGCCTCATGGTCACTTGTACGACTCTAAGCGAGGATCTATAGCAGATCAGCTCTCGAGACTTGCACGCTCGCTAACGCCGCTCTTTTATTTTCAGCTTCTCAAGAAATGTCCACTCAATCTCTGCGTGTAGTTGCAGCTGTATTCCTGGGGCGATAGCAAGTCCTGCGCAGTCTCCTTCGAACAGCTGCAGAGACGAACATTGCACTTCCACGCATACCGCAGTAAAAGTCTTTTATCGTCTCGCCCCTAGCAGTGAAGTGTTTCGATCCTCTGATTCACCATAGCCGCGAGAACGCTGTCGTTCCCATGCTAGTCGGCCACACGCATGTGGTTGAGTCGATTTGGCTATCGATTAGCGGTAAGATTAGGATCATCAGGGGTACAACAAAGGCCAGAGAGCAAGCCCCTGACTCAACCGGCCACCAACCCAAAAGGACCGGATGGCCCATTCAACAACTTTCTCATTTCAGCTGCAGCCGGTCTTTAAACATGCTGATTCACTCTCTCTTTGCCGCTTTGGCACTATCCAGCCTGGCAGCAGCTATCCCAGCACCTGCGTCTAAATCTGCTTCAAACTTGAAGCCTGACGTTCTCTTGCCATTCGATCAAATGCCAGTTGGTCTCGATCGAACGATTTTTTGCGGTGGTTTTGGCTACAAGAAAGCCCTTAACCTCTTCGAGCTCAAGCACTCAACGAAGGATGGATGGGTTGAAGTTTTGCCAACAGTCACCCAGCAAGGCGATTGCTACCAGATCTTTGACGCTAAAAAGGACAAATGGGTGCAGGTATACTACAACTGCTCTCTTGTATTACAAATGCTGACTTCATCGCAGGGCCACTTGGCTCACGAGTACTCCGGTCCCTCTTACTCTGGTTTGGAAATCACAGGTCTCCTTCAGCCGAAACCTGGATCAAAGGACAAGATTGTTCGTTTTTGTCACGCCACGATGCTTTACCAAGGGAAAGCATCCCAGAAGGACTCCAAGCAGCGCATGCTACGTACTCCACCATTGAGTTGCGGCTTTACCAAGCTCAAAAAATGGCCTGAGACTCTCAAGGATGTCTGGCCGTCGTCGAAACCCGGCTTCAAGATCGGTCATTTCAGCTGCCCTGAGGTCAAGCACACTTTGAAATTCGACTTCAGGGTGGTCAAAGGATGGGAGCTCGACTACTTCGACCAGTTTGGGGTGGAAATCGAGCCAGGCTGGCTGCAGGCTGTGGCTGCAAAAGGACCCGGTCATGCGACAGACGACGAAACTGGTGCACCGACCGCAGCAGACTTGGGCAACTGCAAGCCGACAGCAGACCTTCAACCTTTCCTGGTGGGTCAAAAACGTCCTACTGTCAACTGCTAACTCGCCACAGGTGCGTGCCATTGATCCGCCAGCGAGTACCACGCCAGGAAGTCTGCGATTCTGGGCTCTGGGAAAAAGTCACACTCGGACCATTGAACAGCTGTGCAGCATTCAATTTGAGTACTGGAACCCAGACAAGAAGCTGGTGGAGGTCAGCTTATGCAAGCTTCAGTGATTTCGCAATTCCTCGATTCATTTGTTAGCAGCAAGAACTATCTGCAGCTGCTCTTTGTTTCAACTTCATCAACAGAGTATGGCTATCTTCCGACCGGAGCTATACGCAGGAACTTTTGCCGCAGGTCGACATTGTAGCGTTTGAAAGTAGCAATCGATCGCGTTCCTTCTCCTTGCCCAACGATCCCGACAAGCCAGGTGATGCGCTGAGGGAGGGCTCAAGCGACTTGGATGTCGTCTCGCTCATGCCGATTTCGATATTGCTTGCCAAACCGCTGGCTTGATCAGTGGCAATGAACTTGCCGTCTCTGGTGTCATACAGCTCGAGTGTGCTGCTGTTGTCGTTAGGGTTGGCCTTGTCATCCACCAGGGTCCAAAAATGGATCTCGAACAAGTGGTGTCCTTACGCAGCTCGAGAAGCTCCACCGCAGAATGTTGTAGGACTTGATGAGACACCCAGCTCGCTGCTGGCCTGTGGCGTTGGGTACGCGTCCGGCGATCCAGGAGCCTTGGACATGCGGTGCAGATGATTTCAGTTGGTTCAGTTGGTTGGAGAGTGTGCTCAGATAGAGCTGTCCTTGATATATCAGTGCCGAATGACTGAAGATGAGTGGAGATGCCCAAATCGACAAGTGCCTGGTAGCAAAATCGCCTGAGAGTAACAAGAGACGGCACGACAAGCTGCAGAAGACGAACAAGCTGAAAGGAACCGATCAAGTTGGACGTTCTGTCACAGCCTTGCGGTGTCTCAATGGTGAGTCGACAGCCAAGTTGATCGATGGACTGCTCTTTGGAACAAGAATCAGCGTGTTTTCCAGCTCGAGCTGACACATAAGGTTTAAGGTTTTCGAGCCTGTTAGTCAGCAGGTCGCAGGCTCCGTGGCCCTTCTTCAAATATGACTTGTGTCTTTTCGCTAGCTCCAAGCGTCTCGCTCTAAACCAGCTGCCCGTGCTTCGCAGGGTGAGACGCGCAGCTGACTGTTACCTTTGTCAGACGGTTGAGAGCCTAGCAATATCTCCGCCAAGCACAGCAATCTTTGAGCTGACAAAGCGACGCGTTGTACATGTATAGCCTACCTAAGTATAGCACCTTGGAATGCACTGAGCCATCTCGTGTATCAACCCGTTGATCGATTCTTCTCACGCTTCTCTTCGCCCGCCTCAGAAGTTCAAAGTCGGACAATGTGCACAAGCCTACGACACATCGCCCGCCTGGTTTTGCAACTCTCTCAATACCGCTCGCAGCGGCCTGAGACCTTGCTTACGCGAATCCTTGGAAGATTCTCTATCGATTGTATATAGTTTCACAGAGAGGCGACCTTTTCACGAGATCTTTACAAAAGTGCTTGACTACGCGTCACGGCCGCGTTCTCGAGCCCAGACGCGATAGGCTGTTTCAGCCAAGATCATGTCGAACCGTGTATCAAAGAGGCTCTCACAGGCTCGTGTCGATCCGCTTTCCGATGACGAGCAGGCGTCAAAGAGGCGGAAATTGTCCGACGATGAGCTAGCAATGCCTTTGACAGCTCTGGTTCAGCCAGCTTCGCCCGAGCCAGCTTTGCCTGCTGAAGCGGACACGGTCATTGACCAGGTATGTCTCCCCTCTTCATGTTCTATGCTGACCAAGTAGCCCGCCATTGAGAATGCGCCCATGCCGGCGCCGACAACCACGTCGCCCGTCGCAAAGAAAAGGGGTCGCCCATCGAAAGCAGACCTGGTCGCGAGAGCATTACTTGCAAAGACGCAACCATCTGAGCTGCCCAAGGGCCGGCGGCATAGTTCGCGACTCGAGATGAACGTGGCGAGCAAGGCCATGCAGACGGAAGAGGGGCCTGGACCCGTAAGCGACACTCTCCAAAAGGCCCGTCGTGCGTTCGAGGCAAAAGCACCCGCTGATACGACCTCAAGGAGTGCGACAAAGACGGTCAAGGCTGCGCCTTCCATGGACAACGGGGCGCCGATCGTCAAGCGCGGACCAGGCCGGCCACGCAAAATCAAAGCGGAAGAGGTCGTTCCTGTTGCGTCCGCAAAGATATCCACTGGCAAGCCCAAAGGCCGACCGCGCAAGCATCCTCTGCCAGTACAAGCTGCGCCTCTTGCACAGACGCCACCGTTGTCGCCCGAGAAAGAGCCACAACCGCCAACAAGCATCAAGCGCTTCAAAATCAAAATGAGTTCCGCTTTGGCGCCGCCGCTCATTACCCATCCCTTTCATACACCGCTGTCTGCCAAGTTCGACTCGCTCGATGCCTATCTCGCTTCATTCGTCTCGCTTGATGAGGATGTCACGCCTGAAGTGGCGCAACAAAAGACAGAGGCGTACAGGGCGCTTCGTCAGCAGATTGAGGAAGCACGCGCGCAAGGCTTGCTGGAGGACAAACCCAAGGCCAAGGCGCCGCCGCTCAAAGCAGTCGAGCCTGCCGTACCGCAAACACATCAAGACATTCTCAGCAGTCAAGCGTGTTACTTTTCAAAGTTGATGCAGGATGAACGTCGACGCAACTTGAGCAATGCTCGCAAGATTGCCGGCATGGTTCAACAGCACTTTAAGCGTATTTTAGGCGCTGATGAGCGTCTCGAGAAGGATCTCCTCAAGGTGCAACGCGCATTGGCGAAGAAGGCGGCAAGTGAAATCAGGCGAAAGTGGCGACTTGCGGAAAAGGAGGTTCAGCGTCGAGTTCTGCTTCAAGAGCAAGCTCAGCAGCGCGCCCTTGGCAAAGAGCATCTCAATCAAATTCTGGAGCACTCGACCAGTTTGCTGGATGCACGGCGCAAGTTGCATGATGTCGACGAGGCGGATGATAACTCTTCAGAAGCTGGCTCGGACGATGAAGACCATTATTTGTCTGTCGAGCAGCTTCGTGAAAAGTATGCGCATATTCCTGCTGTTGAGGTTGATTCACAATTACCTGGATCTGCAAGCACGTCCGAGGCGGCAAGCGATGATGGTCATCCTGAAGATTCGTCTGGGTCAGACAGAGAAGACGATTCTGACGCCGATAGTGAGCCGATGGACTCTGAGATGGATGAGAGTGAAGCAGAAGCGGACGAAGGGCCCGGCCTGTCTTCTCTCTACCCAGAACTCGTCAAATCGGCCCGCGCGGCAAGTCTGTCCCTTACGTCAGACAAGAGCGACCCTACCGATGCAGATATGGCCGATGACAGTCCTATGAACTCGGAGATGGAGAGTGGCAGTGAAACTTCGGCGAGCGACGGCCCTGGCCTTGCCGCTTTGTACCCGGAGCTGCGCAAGGTTGAGCGCGACTCTTCGTCTGTGGATGCAGCCGAGGTCAACTCTGCAGCGCAACTGACTTTACGTACCTCCAAGAGACAATCCAGCGAGCAGCTCGTGTCGCTGCCGAGCGATGAAGAGGTTGAAGAGGGTGACGACAGTCCCATGGACTCGGAGCTTGAGGATGTTGAAAGCGGCAGCGACGTGTCTGAGGCGTCTTCTGGTCCTGGTCTCGCCTATCTCTATGCAATGCCTGCAGTCAAGTCTGACAAAGAGGTTATTGCACCTGCGCCCAAGGCTGGCTCACCGCCAGCAGTTGAAGAGGTTGAGCAAGCAGCGTCGGTGGAGCAGCTCGACATCAAGACGCCCATTCCTGCACTCTTGCGCGGCACGCTGCGCGAATATCAACATATTGGTCTCGATTGGATGGCAGGCTTGTATCTCAATGGCACAAACGGCATCTTGGCTGATGAAATGGGCCTTGGCAAGACAATTCAAACAATCTCGTTACTCACCTGGCTCGCATGCGAGCGTCAAATATGGGGCCCTCATCTAATTATTGTGCCGACCAGTGTCATGCTCAATTGGGAACGCGAATTCAAAAAGTTCGCACCTGGTCTCAAGGTCTTGACCTACTATGGCAATCCGAAAGAGCGCAAAGAAAAACGGCGTGGTTGGTCCAAGCTAGACTCTTTCCATGTCATCATCACATCCTACCAGCTCGTCATTTCAGATCAGGCCACCTTTCGACGTCGTCGATGGGAGTATATGATTTTGGACGAGGCGCATAATATTAAGAATTTCAAGTCACAGCGCTGGCAAACGTTGCTCAACTTTAACACTGCCCATCGGCTATTATTGACGGGCACGCCGCTACAAAACAATCTCAACGAGCTCTGGTCGTTGCTCTACTTTTTGATGCCACAAGGCTTGAGCGAGGACGCGAGTTTTGCCAACCTTACCGATTTTCAAGAATGGTTCGGTCGCCCTGTGGACAAGTTGATTGAAGATGGCACAGGCGGCGGCATGAGTGACGAAGCGCGCAACACGGTTGCCAAGCTCCATCGCATCCTGCGTCCTTATATCCTGCGTCGTCTCAAAGCGGATGTTGAAAAGCAAATGCCAGGCAAGTTTGAGCATGTCATTGAATGCCGCCTCTCAAAGCGTCAGCGTTTTCTGTACGATGATTTCATGTCGCGTGCCAAAACGCGCGAGACGCTGGCCTCTGGCAACTTTTTGAGCATCATCAATTGCTTCATGCAGCTTCGCAAAGTATGCAATCATCCAGACTTGTTTGAGTCGCGGCCAATTGTCACGTCCTTTGCCATGCATCGTTCGGCTGCGGCTGCCTTTGAGACGCAAGACTTGCTCGTGCGGCGGCGACTGCTTGCCAAGCAGCCTGGTCTGCAAGTAGATTTAGACCATTTGCATCTGATGCTGCCAACGCTTGAGACGAGTACCAAGGTGGGGCAGCTAGCTGTACAAAAGCTGGCGCTGTCTATTGAGGTACCTCCGGCAGAGTCGCCCGTCAAGGATGACCACACCTCGTTACAAGGCAAAGAAGCCTTTCTGGCCTTTCGCGATCGGCTCGTTGCCCGCGAGCGCGCCCTGCACCAACGTCAAGTCAACACCTATCGTACTGAGCGTGTACCCGGCTATGGCGCCGACCTGGTCCGCCTCTGTCGAGCGCCTCGCAAAATCAAAGACTTGCCCGGCTACAATCGCGCCTACTGGCATGAAACAAGTCACATGGCGGAGCTGATGCCTGCCTACCAGACAGCTATTGCGCGCTGCGAGATGGCGGTGCGCAAGTTTGGCTGCATTACGCCAAAAGTGTTGGCGCTTGACTTGCCGCAACGCTTGTTGCCCTTGACGGCCGAGCAACGCTCCGAGGTGCGTTTCGGTATGCCTGACGCGGCGCACTTTTCACGCACTTGCACGTCGATTGCGTTTCCAGACAAGCGGTTGTTACAATTTGACTGTGGCAAGCTACAACGTCTTGATATGCTCTTGCGCGATCTCCTTCCGCAAGGCCATCGCGTCCTCATCTTTACGCAAATGACACGCATGTTGGATATCCTGGAGCAATTTTTGAATATCCATGGCCACCGCTATTTCCGCCTCGATGGTGCCACCAAGATTGAGCAACGCCAGCAACTCACTGAGCGTTTTAACAATGATCCGCGCATCCCCATCTTCATCCTCTCGACGCGATCAGGCGGTCTCGGCATCAATTTGACGGGTGCAAATGTCGTGATTTTCTTTGACAGCGATTGGAATCCATGCATGGATCGACAATGCCAGGATCGCGCCCATCGGATCGGTCAAACACGCGACGTGCATATCTATCGATTCGTCTCGTCGCACACGATTGAGCAAAACATTATGCGCAAAGCCAATCAGAAGCGTATGCTGGATAATGTTGTGATTGGGCAAGGTGACTTTACGACGGATTTCTTCAACAAGGTGGATTGGCGCGACATGCTCGGCGAGGAGCTGGCGGAGAGTCTACCTGCCGCGGCCGAGATGGAGCCTGGTGGCGGTGATTTGGAAGCGACGTTGGCGATGGTCGAAGATGAAGAGGATGCGGCGGCGGCACGCGTCGCTGAACGGGAGATGGACGTGGATTCTGTAGAGTTTGCCGAGACAAATGTTGCCAAGGAGCAGCCGGCTGCGGCGGTTGCACAAGCGCCCGTTGTTGACGAAGAGGACGACGAGCCGGGCAGCGTGGATGACTATATGATCCAGTTCCTGCTACGCGAGTCGGGTCGTCTTGACTTGCTTACTGTCGGCTGATGAATTCGTATGCTTCTTCTATCGAGACTTGTGTATGCAACTATAGTCGCGCAGATTGTGCAGGAACAACGAGCTGTCCAAGTGAGCCAATGATGACCTCAATGTCAGCCTCAATCTTGGCCAGCATGTCCTTGCACGTCGGCACATCATCAATCAAGGCCATCGACTGGCCTGAAGACCACACGCCGGCATCCGAGTCACCTGCCTCGTAGACCGTCTTGCCACGCGCACCCGACACGAGTGCCGCGACCTCTTTAAACTCTGCGCCGCCGCGCTTCTCAATCGCCGAGACTTCATCGGCAATCTTGTTTTTATAGATACGCGCGGTATTTTTGAAAGAACGCAACATGAGGGATGTGTCGTTTTCGGTACCCTTGACAATCTGCAGCTTGATGGCATGGTGGATGGGGGACTCGGCGGTACACATGAAACGTGTGCCCATGTTGGCACCGACGGCACCCAACGCCAAAGCTGCAGCCACGCTGCGGCCATCGGCCATACCGCCTGAAGCAATAAACGGAATCGTCAAGACCTTTTTAGCCTTGGCGAGCAAGATGAGGGTGCCGACATCTGCTTCACCGACATGGCCAGCAGCTTCGAATCCGTCAATCGAGAGACAGTCGACGCCGAGACGTTGGGCGGATAGGGCGTGTCGGATGGAGGTGCATTTGTGGATAACAATGACGCCGGCGTCTTTGAGCTGTTTGATGACCGGGCCGGGGTTGTCTAGCATGTTAGTCTTGTTGCAAGGCCTTGTTGGTGGAGGAACGGACTGCCGGCGGTTTCAACTACTTTGATGCCTTCGTCAATAATGGCCTGGGTGTAGAGCGCATAGTCTCCGGGCTTGAGCGTCATGGACGGCAACAAGGTCATGTTGACTCCGAATCTACGGAATCAGCATTGCTTCCGTGGTACGAGTGGAGCAGGCGCATACGGCTTGGAGGTCATCGTCTTGCATCGCTGGATTTCCTTGCGCAAGGCTTCAGGCGAAGGTTGCGTCAAGGCAGTTAGAATACCGAGTCCACCTGCGTTCGAGACGGCCGAGGCGAGTTCTGCCTGTTAGAGATTTGTTCAGAGATCTAAAGTGCAAGCTTTTGCAAGCAGGCGCACTATCGAGTAGTGTGGGGTAGGTCACATACCGGCGACGCCAACCCATTGCATGCCGCCCTGTACGATGGCTATTGTTAGTCTGGTCATGGTGTAAATGGTTAGTCAACATACGGACGCGGATGCCGAGTGTTTCAGTGAGCCAGGTTCGGATAGGCATGATGATAATTGAGTAGATGAGTAGATGAGCAGATGTCGTCCTGGTTGTTCTCTTTATATTTTATTCCCACAGATTTGACTTGACTCGCTTAATCCTCGGAACAAGTAAGAGACCGACACCGAGACCGAGATCCGGGGCTAGACTTCGAGCTAGCAGTGCCTAACACCGGGCTTAAGTCTGCTGCGACTGCGAGTATCATGTGAATTGTGTATGCGTAATTGCAATGAGCACTAGTTGCCAGCATCATAAGGAAGGCCTGCACTGCCTTCACCATCTTTACTCACCTGACCAGCCAGCAAAGCCTGCTGCTTGCGATCATGCTCGGCGCCATCCACAGCCGCCCTACCTGAAATCGGTAGCCCCGTCGGGCCCTTCATCTCTCCTGAATCAGCATGCACCTGCTGTTCCTGCTTCAACTTGTCTACGTCGCGTTCCACGGTACCACCTTCCGCCTCCCCATGAGCCGCCTTGTCCAAGATGGCGTCCTGCGCTTGCCAATTCGGCGGCTGGTTGTTCTGCGTGGCTCCTTGTGTACCCATGCCTGGACTCGCCTGCCGAGGCACATCTTTGCCATCCTTGACGTGGGCCGTGTTGAAATCATGTCCTAGACTGCGTTCGCCATGGCCTGTTGGGGTCGCTGGTGCGTTTTCCTTGCTGGGGACGGGTACGGCGCCGGCCTGAGGGATGAGCGGTGCACGACCTTGCTCGGCATGGACCGGTGTGGATGTGCCTGAGCGGCGGGAGCCTTCTCCATCTGTAATCTCGTTCATCTTGTTGCTGGATCTGGTAGCAAAGCCAAGCTTGATTGTAATGCTGCACGAGCATGCGCCTCTAGCTGTCAAGGTTTTTCTGGGGCATGACCTCATGTCGGATTCTTCAGATGGTCAAGGAAACCTCAGCTGCAGCAGCGATTGATGCAAAGCTCGAGGCGCAGGCCGGCTGTCCTTTTATTGTATCTCTTGGGAGAATCCAATGTGATTTGCAGGCTCATTTCATCTGCTAGGCTTCGCTGGATAATGGTTGTATCCTGTACCAACTGCAGCTGATATTTCGAAATCTGGCTTCCGTCAGCAATATCTCATATATTCGACGGCGAAAAGTTGCTATCATCTGAGTGCACCAAGAAATATCGCTGAACAGCCCCACAAGCCAGCACAAGCTAAGAGTTTGGGCTTGCATGTTCCTGGGAAGATGTCCGAGCTCGCTTGCAATTGTTTTGTTTGTCATTGGCTCGCATATTTGGCGTCGCATCGATGGCGGTTGGGTCAGACAATGGTCGTCTGCAGCTGACACTGCATGCATATGACTTCAAATACAGACCAGGACTCCTCCAAGGATACATCTATGCAGATTAGCTCACTGCAGCTAAAGCTGTATTGAAATGTGATCATTGAAAACTTTAGGTATTGACATAGAACGAATGCCTAGCTGTGGCCTTGGTGACGCGAAGGCATTGCAATTATCAGCTGCAGCAGGGACTTATTTTGTTTGCTGTGATTTTACATCACATTGAGCAGCCTTTCCCGCCAAATTGCGGTAGGCATCCTGCTGCACTCCGTGCGAATCAAGGAAGCAAGACAAACAAATGCATGTGTTTGGCTGCTAGAGCTCATAAGCCTCATTCGGCCGATACTGTATAATTTGACGAGCGTGCCCATCCCCCATCCCTGGACGAGCTTGATCTATCGGACATCTCGCGTCTCACACTAACGACGTCTCTGCAATTTACTACTCAGTCAAATAGGGACGCTTTAGCTAGCCACACTCAGTCATGCTCATAATGTTCTTTGCCTGCTTGGCACTTCAGCTGCTCAATGGCGTAGAGAGTCTACACAAAGATACTGAGAAGTTTCCTGGCGCTTGGAAGGGAGGTTACAATTGCAAAAACAACGGCATCACTTACTTGATCCCTGCCAGACATCTACAATATGCCTTCAACGAACCTAAAGACAACTGGTCGGTGATGAACTCTGAATCATCTGGGCAAGGCAATATTATCCCAAAAGCACATCTGGACTTGAGACATGCCAAAACAATGAAGTATTTAAATTCGTTGTAAGCACCTACTCCCCGCTTTGTCAGGACCTTTTCTGGGCCTTGCCTCTCCATGGCACTGCCTATCACAAGGCGCCTCTTGTTTCTTGCCGAATACTGACAACTATAGATGAGAGAGCTGTCCGTCTGCGCCGTCAGATGCACTTCGAGCGGTCGTTCGATACCCTACGAGCCCTTTGTTCAGAATTGTGGAAAAGCGCCTTTGCACGAAATGATTTCAGTTGACCTCTTTGCCAAAACAATCTCAACAAAGAAACTTTGCGGAATCACCTTCCATACTGTCAGAAACCAGAAGCTCATGAATGCTGAGTATTGTCAATACTACAAAACCTTGGACTGCTCCTGAATCAATCGTACTACTTATCACTGCTGGGATATGCCAAGAAATTTCAATACATGACGTAAATTGAATTCATATGCAAATAATTTTCAGATTACCGCTTACATATGCAGATACATATGATTCTAAGCGGTAATCTGAAAATTATTTGCATATGAATTCAATTTACGTCATGTATTGAAATTTCTTAGCATGTTGCGTGGAAAAATATTTGCTTCGTCCGCAATTGGCCCATAAGCTGAATGTCTGCACGACAAAGTCACTCAGCAGCGACATAAGTGAGCTGAGATAATATTGAGTGCAGTGTAATCTGCATGAAGCTTTAAATGATGTGTGTGACCAGACGCACGCAAAGTGTATCATCTGCGCCGTGCATAGTACGTTGTAAGCATGCATGGCTATGCCTTGACCAAGACAACGCCTGTCAGTTGTTGCGTAAGCTAACTTCTGTAGTTCGAGGCATTACCTGTCTGCGCCCGGAGATGCTCAACGCGAGATCATTCGAATCGTTTCACGCCATTTATTCAGAATTGTGGAAAACAGTCTGAGCACGAGTTGATTTCAGTTGACCTCTTCGGCATCGATAGCGACCGTGAATCGATGAGGAGACTTTGCGGAGTGACTCATCACACTGTCGCTCTCATAGGCCACGCCAATAGACCCAGTTCTGCCCATTATTGTCAATATTTCAAGACACTGCAATGCTACTAAGCCATTTTCATGGATTCGTTTCAAAATTGTGGCTGCTGGGCGTGAACCCTATAGTCGATGAATACAATCAGAACAAGCCACAGCTACAATTTATGAGCCGTCACAGACTTCTTTCTTACGTACGTGTCATACATTCGAAACGATCATCACAAACTATAGCTACGTGTGGTGCCCTGAGCCTCTTGTCCTGTGGGTCGTGTGTCGCGTTGTCAGATGCTTTCAATTATAGTTAATTGCAATTGATTTCATCTTGGGTGAGCCACAGTTGAGCCCATTTGACGCCTGTGATCCTTCGCTAAACTCTGAACCAAAATCAAGAAGCTGTAGCTACAGACGAGCGAGTTGGCAAGTGTTCCTTCGCGATCGACATTCAAAGTGGCCTTCACAACAGATAAATTCAAACCGTTGTGTCAAAATGCGTTGATACACAACAGTAAGCAGGTCAAGTTCTTCTACAGCTCGTTTCCTGATATGCAGCTAAAGACAGTCAAACATAACACCTACTCGGCAGAAAATACCTTGCCAAATTGCATGTCTTCACCCTGGCAAGACAAGTCAAGCAAAGGTCTCATTTGCGACGGTTGATAAAATGTGGTGTCGATGGTCTGTAGCTGCCTCGATTGACCTGCCATACAGTTTTCCGGAACTTTTCCCATCGAACATCCGTCTGGTCCCACTGTCTGGTTGAAGAAGAAGGTGTAAAGAATCTTGTCCTGCCTACCAATGTTTAACGCATCTTCGCACAAAGCTTTGGATTTTTTCCCCATCAATCGTGATGCTGCCTTGAAAGCTGAAGTAACATTTGCTAAGTCGCTCTTCAGTTCAGGCCTGTGAAGGCTTCAAGGCATAAGAAAACTGTTGGAAATTTGAAAAAAGCGAACGCCCAGGAAGCGCAAACCGCAGTCAGGGGTTTGTTTCATTTATTTATCTCGAATGCCACGCACTCGTGCATTCAGCAGCTGGGGATTATTTGACGCAAAGGTTCAATAAGCGTACTACACCAATGACCAATAGGAGCCTAACAAGCATGTTTGCGCAAGCTGATGAGGCTCAGCTGACCAGGATCCAGGAGATATCCAGATGCAGTACTTCATCGATACATCACGCGATCGTAGTTTTCTGCAACTGCAATTACAATGTAGGCTTGAGAGGGTATCAGGGCATAAGATAGACGGTTGCTCAGAAAGTGCGAAAGCGCGGTCAGGGGTACAATTTGTTTGCTAATTTTAGATGGCACGTGCATTCGGAGTGGCGTTTTACGCCAATCTACGATATCAGTCAGCAGCAGGACAAACATGTTTACGAGTGCTGCAGTCTGCAGATAAGGCTGCGTCTACCAGTACTGTAGCAGCGGCAAACGCATAAATCAGTATCCACACCACTTCTGTCTTCGCAAGTTGTTACTCAACTGCAGTCCGGCAAGAATCACTCTACCCAGCTAGTCATGTTGACATCAATTCTTGTTCTTCTTTTACAGTTGGTATCGCTGCAGCTGTCCAACGTAGCTGGGTCTAGCCGCCGCCCCGATCCTCACGGGAGGAAGCTGGTGCCCAGCAGGGTCCAACCGCCAACCTTCCCTCGCGATTTGACAGGCCTAGGGGGTTACAAATGCAAGCACAACGGTAATACTTACTTGATCCCTGCTAGGCATTTGCAGCATGCATGGACGGCTCTGAACTACAACTGGTATTTCTGACTAAGGGTGTGAAGAATAGGATGTATCCCACAGGCAACTCTGGACTTGAAACAAAATGCAGCAACGGCGACCTCGACAAGTATTTCGTAAGCATCCACGCCTCTAAGCTGGCATCTAGTTCTTTCAATTGATGCGCAAACTAACCGCTATAGTATCAAGGGTTATCTGTCTGCGCGTTTTCGGGTGTTTGCCGCACAGTACATACAAGCCTTTTGTTAAGTCTTGTGGAGAACACTTTGGACACGAATTGATTTCGGTTGACCTCTTTGGCCACCGTGAAGGACCAGTCGTACTTTGCGGAGTGACATTGAATATTGTTCCCATCCTCGGACACTCTGAAAGACCCGTCAAGGCTCAGTACTGTGAGTACTTCAAGGCCCTGGACTGCAAATAAGCCGGTCACATCGATCTATTTCAAGCTTGCTGCAGCTGATGACACGATGACTTATTCGCGACTACAATCAGGACAATTTACAATCACAACCACAATCACAATCAATTAGCTGTGATTGCTTGTGCTATTCTCAGCTACTGCGCCCTTTTTGGTTGAAGCAGAAACGAAATGACTTCAGCTCTAGTGTACCGTATTGATGCAAATTTTAAACAAACGCCATGTTGTTTACACAATTTTTCTAATTGCCTAGTAAATTGTTGAAACAATAACGAGCCTTGATGATCGTCTCGAAGACGCAATCACGGCAATCACGTTGCTTGATCAAAGTTCTGTTTGTGTATATATGTATCTGAAGGGTGCGTCACGTTGATTTTACATGGCTGTAGCTGCAGCTGACATACCACTGATTCTTGATGCAAGATCGGCATCTCGTGCAAATCTTCAGAAACCTCTTTTACTGCTGCAGCTGCAGCTATCAGCAGCCAGCGGTCGGCAATGATTTCGCACAACGATAAACGTAAAGGTACAGTGTGAATACAGTAAACACAAAAGCCGAGTCAAGCTCGCAGGGCCAGTAAAGTTGCTGGCAAGCCTGTAGACCGAGATGCTCGCTTGTTCATTTGTTTGTCAGTGGCTCGCAAGTTTGGCGTCGCAACAAGCCCAAGATTGCGCTCTCTCTCTCAGGGGCTTGAATTTTGGGCGATGCAGGTAGGCGAGACCTTGGTGCCCATTGCAAGCCTCGTTCTGACCTGAATTCATCCGTCATGACGCTCTTGACACGCCAAGAAAAGCAGCACATGGCTTCAGGCCTCATCCATGGCAAGCACAACAAGATTCTGACGCTTGCCTTGGCGGAACCCCTGCCGGATACTGAAGCGCAGGCGCATACGATAATTCGCACGACAGATCTGCATCTGATGCCTGGAGGCGCCGTCAGTGGCGGTCTCTTGACTGCTTGTCTCGACACAACCTCATTACTCGCATGCCTCAATGTCCTCCACAAGGGTGAACACCCACCGACCATTTCGAGCTTGGTCCAATTCTCAGCAACGGTACAGGGCGAAGGCGTTGAAATACACTTCAAAGCGCGCGTGGTTCAACGAACGCGGCGCATGATCTTTTGCGAGGGTTCAGCGACGATAGAGGATATGGTGGTGGCGAAGGGTACTTTTGTTAAGAGTATCGTGCCGCCGCCCTTGGCAGGCAAGCTCTGAACTTGATTACTTGCAGCTGCGACGGATGAACGATCTAGACATGGGAAGCAGATCCAGATGCAATGATTTGAGGTCTTGCTCTCCTGACCGAGTCATTCTTGCAGACATAGCGTGATCAGTCTCAGTGCATTAACATCAGCTGACTGCTCATAGTCTCAGCTGTTGAGTCTTGGGGAGCCAGAGAGCTAGGAGTTCATAAATGGATTGGTAAGCGATATCGATCGATCCGAGCACCGATTGAAACGCAATTTACAGCCGCCTCCTCCTTAAGCCCGACGGGACCCCGCATCGCTCAATTGCGACAACACCTCCTTCTTGCTACTTGATACATTGTAGACTCAATCAGACAGCCATGACGCCTATGCCTGACAGGGACAGGAAACACCTCGTCTCTAGCATTCTCGGCGGAAAACTCAATGAAGTGCTGAAAATATCACTTGCTGAACCCATTCCGGCCTCAGAAGCAAGCGCGCACACGACGCTCACGACTGAAGAGCATCATCTAACGCCCATGGGTGCCGTTCATGGTGGTATCATGGCAGCTTGTTTGGATACGACGGCGCTCATGTCATGCGTCAATGTCCTCAACGAAGGCGAACACGCCTCGACCGTCTCGAGCTCGTTGCGCTTTATGGCGTCTACGGCGGGTGTCGGCAAAGAGATTCATTTCCATGTCAACGTGTTGAAGCGGACTAGGCGGCTGGTGTTTTGTGAAGGTGAGGCGAGGTCGGCGGGTGTCGTGCTCATCAAGGGATCGTTTGTCAAGGCGATTATAGAGCCGCGACCGAGTAAGCTTTAGACGTGCGCGCTATGACTGACTAGAAAACTATTCATTTGCATCAAACGACTAGCCTGACCAATTGATAGACTTGAGATCGATACCTTCCTGCACCATCTCCCACAAGGGTGACAATTCACGCAAAAAGTCCACCTTGGCCGTTACTTTGTTGACGACGAAGTCAACCTCTTCCTTTGTTGAGAATCTGCCAAGGCCGAACCGGATCGATGAATGAGCCATGTCATCATCAGCACCCAAGGCATGCAACACATAGCTCGGTTCAAGACTGGCAGAAGTACATGCCGATCCACTTGACAGGGCGATATCCTTCAACGCCATGAGTAGGGATTCACCTTCGACATAGGCAAACGAGACATTGACACATCCCGGGTAGGTCTTACCGGCATCACCGTTGCGCACAGTATGCGGCAAGGCCAGCAAGCCCGACAAGAGTCGCTCTGAAAGCGCACTGACGTGAGCATGGTCATAAGCCAAATCTTCCCGCGCAATACGACACGCTTCGCCGAATCCAACCACAAGCGGTGTCGCCAAAGTGCCTGAACGCAAACCACGTTCCTGGCCACCGCCATTGATGAGGGGTTCCAATCGAACACGTGGACGACGACGGATATAAGCGGCGCCAATGCCCTTGGGACCATAAATCTTGTGGGCCGACAAGGACATGAGATCGACGCCGCTTTTTTGTACGTCGATGGGGATTTTGCCGACTGCTTGGGCGGCATCGGTGTGGAAGAAGATTTTACGCGCGCGGCAGAGACGGCCGATTTCATCGACCGGTTGAACAACGCCGATTTCGTTGTTGACCGTCATAATGCTGACGAGTGCTGTGTCCGGCCGCATAGCCGCTTCCAGTTGTGCCAGGTCGACAAGACCGTTGGTCTGCACAGGCAAGTACGTGACATCAAAACCTTCATCTTGCAGCACACGGCACGAGTCCAAAACACACTTGTGCTCCGTCTGCGTTGTAATAATATGCTTCTTATTCTTGCCATAGAAGCGCGCAACACCCTTAATGATCATGTTATTGGCCTCGGTCGCGCCGGACGTAAAGATGATTTCTTTGGGATCGGCACCAATCAAGCTTGCAATCTGCTTGCGTGACGCCTCAATCGCCTTTTCAGCCTCCCAGCCATACCAATGTGTCCGTGAATGCGGGTTTCCATAACCCATGAGCGCAAACGGCAGCATGGCATCATTCACGCGCGGATCCACAGGCGTGGTGGCTTGCATATCCAAGTAGATCGGCCGTTGTCCTGCTTTGCCGTCATTCAAGCCAGTCGAGGCGGCCTCTGGGCGCGAAATGCTGTGGTTTGCCACAAAGGCTGCTTCATCGAGTGTTTTGGCATTGCTAATTTGACCTACGGGTGTGGCGTGCGCCGGCGCTGAGGGTGCCACGTAGCGACGGGACAATGATCGGAGGGTGCTGCTGCTCTTGCCGAGACTTGAGCGAAGCATCTTTTTTTGTCTGTGGTGGTGGTGATGGTCTTGGTCAGCGTCAAAAGCAGCCCCGAACTACTGTATGTATCAAGTTGAGTTAATATCAACACAGCTGGATAAATCAAGCTATATCAAGTGTTACGAGCTAGAGCTAGAGCTATGACTGAAGAGCGCGGCGAAGAGGTGGCCGTCGTCCCACACGATGTGCGCTATACAGATCTCACCCCCGATAATAACCAGTCTGCCGTTGCAATGACGGTCGCTGCCGTCAAGAAACGTAGACCGGCGCGTCGGCAGGCAGATGCGCGCCGCGTGCAAGGATTACAGGCGCCCGGTACGGGTCAAGTCTTTAACATCTGGTATGGCAAATGGTCAGGTGGCGACAGGCAGGATGATCTGGCTTCTCAGACGCAAGCCGAAAGTAAATGCGATCCTGTACGGGATTCAGGATGGACACAGGCGGATAAGAAGCCGGGGAGTTATTTCTGCTTGTTTTTCGCAAGGGGCTGCTGTCCGCATGGACCTGACTGTCTTTATCTACATCGCCTGCCACAGCCGACCGATCTCTTCCCACCGAATGTCGATTGTTTTGGTCGAGACAAGCATGCCGATTATCGCGATGACATGGGCGGTGTCGGATCCTTTCTTCGACAAAATCATACCCTCTACGTCGGACGCATCACAACTACAAACGATATTGAAGAACAAGTGGCGAATGCATTTTGTCTCTGGGGCCAAGTCGAGCGGATCCGCGTCTTGAATTCCCGCGGTATTGCCTTTGTCACCTATCTCCATCAAAACGCTGCAGAATTTGCAAAAGAAGCCATGGCGCATCAATCGCTGGCGTCCAATGAGGTGTTGAATGTCCGTTGGGCGTCGCAAGATCCGAATCCCCAGGCTGCTGAACGTGACAAGCGCAGGGCAGAAGAGCAGGCGGCCGCTGCTATTCGCAAAGCGTTGCCGCAAGCTTTTTTGGATGAGTTGGAAGAGACTGGCAGTGGCAAACGGAAAAGGGACGATTTCGGATTGGAGGGTTATCAGCCGCCGGACGCCGTCTGGTATCAACGTGGTCAATCGGCCGTCAATCCTGCGGGCCGCACAAAGCAGATTGAAGGAGCGGCAGAGAATGACGAAGGTGAAGCGGATCAAGGAGCGACAGAGCAAGAGACGGGTCTTGTGGCGGCCCGAGCATTACAAGCGCTCAAGCAACTGCAGGAACGTAAACGACAAATGACAAAGGCGCCGGCAATGACGGCGACAGCGACAGCTAAGACTGCCCTCAAGAAGCCCGGTCTCGTCGCTTATGATAGCGATAGTTCATGATACATGTAGCAGAAGCAGAAGCATAGCACAGCATAGCATAACAGCGCAGGCATTTTATACACTTCACTCTGTGCTTAATGCGCTGGTGCGGGCAACGCGCTCTTTGCCTTTTCCTCCTCTTCCTTGATGAAGTTTCTGTCATTAGCTCGATCCATAACACGATCATTTAGCTTACAGAATGAAAGACTCCTCGTCTTTGCTGCTCGCGTCGATGGGCGGGGTCGCCTTTTTGAGTTCCTCGACCGTCTTTTTGGGCGAGCCCGAGACGGCATAGGCAACACCACCAAAGAAGGTGGTGAGCGTGGCAACGGAGAGGTATTCTGCTCCAATCTTGCGACCTGCAATGACGTACGACATGATGGGCTAGTCTAGTAAGCTTGTCTATCTATGCTTTATGTCCTTCTTGCGGTTGATGTCGTTGTCGATGCTGGGGTTAGGCGGGCAACGGATAAGTCAGGGTTAGGGCTAGATTGGACTGCTTTTCTGTTCGAGTTATCAACACCACCAAAAGATGAAAAGTTGAAAAGTTGGAGGGTAACTAGACGACACGAACAGAGAAGGGAGGACTATTATACACCCAGCTACACACAAAATGCCTACCGTATGCTGCAATGCTGCTCTAATGACTCCATAAACTAACCAGCAGCGTCTATCCAACACACGCAAACACCGTGGACACGTCTCGGCCGGTTATGGTCGTGTCGGCAAGCATCGAAAGTCTCCCGGTGGTCGTGGTCTTGCCGGTGGTCAACACCACCACCGCATCAACATGGACAAGTACCACCCGGGTTATTTCGGTAAAGTTGGTATGCGTCATTTCCACGACTCGCGCAAGCAACTTGGAACCATCAACCTCGACCGTCTCTACAGCTTGTTCTCGGCCGATGTCCGTGAGCAGCTCTTGGCTGGCAAGTTTGGCGACAAGGCGCCTGTGCTTGACTTGACTTCGTTGGGCTACAACAAGTTGCTCGGCAAGGGACGTTTGCCCGAGGCTGCCATCATCGTCCAGGCTCGCTTTGTCTCTCGTCGTGCTGAGGAGAAGATTAAGGCTGCCGGCGGTGTCGTTGTCATCAAGGCTTAAATGCTTTGATATTGCGACGCGTTCGACAATTCGACCACCTTTTCGTTGCATCGCTTCTGCATCAGCTCATTGACAACAGCTGTCATGGACGACACATTTCATAGGCATGCACACATTTTCTCACGCACTTCGAGCTCAATCCGAGCTGTTCTTGACTTTTGTTCTTGAACAAAGTGTCGTGCATCGCAGGATGTCGGTCAGGTCAGTTGCCCGCAGACTGATTTGATGACTGGCGACGCATCCGAGTCGTCCTTCGACATCCTGCTTTGCACTCCGCCATCTTCCATCCGTTGATCCGTGATCTATCCTTGTCCGCTGAATCATTTGCTTGACTTGCACACACTATGTAGAATTTCTCTGGCAAAAAGGTCTTCTTTACTGCGCGCAAGTGCTTATCTCAATTGTCACGTGAGCGTGTGAGATTGTGAGTGGACTAGGCAGGGATACAAGACTTGGACACCAGCACTTCTTGAGCTTACCAGCGTGCTCGTGACATGCCTTGCTTCTCAATCCTGCCATGTTGCATTATCACGTAGCCGATAGGCTTGATATAGCCACAAGCGTCAAGCTGCTGAGTGTTGACCTCTACCAAACAAGCTTGCGATTTGACGCTTGCTTCGAAATGGCGGTCCCCGCGCTGCTCACTCGCGCTGACAAGGTGAACCGCTTATGATTGCTCCTTGCGAAGTAGATGCGCATGACAGGCGCTGTCTTGTCAAACAGATGCGGCTCCACGACCAATTGTCCCAATTGTTTATATTGTGGACAGACCATATTCAGGACAACGCACGGGTCTCCATGCGCACCCACATCGTTTCACAGATCACGAGAGTCTGTGCACTACACTTCAAGTCATTCCTGTCCATTTTTGTTCGCGGCGAACGCTCTGGGTCATGGCCTCCTAGAGAACGGAAAGCCAGAAGAAGCTACTGTTTGCATACACATCTACGTGCAGTGAGCTCGTAGTCATACTTTTACTTGTACAAGCGGACACAAGCAGATGCACTCTGCGAGCGGATCGAAACGCGGAAAAGATGACAGCCTTGACAGGCGAAGGATCGTCAATTTGCGTCTCGATTGCTCAGTCAGAGGTCAAAGGCTCAGAGTCAGAGTGCGCACTCTGTCAACTTGACTCGCATCAACAGCAACGCAACGGCAAACGCAAGCGGTCGACCGAGCGATCAAGGCGCATGAGCTTTTCTATACCCGCGCGTCGGGTTCCTCAAAGGCCTAATGCTGCCCGCTTTGCTCAGTTTGCTGCGTCAACCTCTGCAGCGCTCAACATGCGCTTCAACTTTGCCACCTTCCTGAAGTTGACCTTTGCTGCTGTGCTGCCAGCAGACGACAAGGGTCAGCTTGTCGTTGTTCTAGACACCGCCATCTTGACCGGCTCTTCGTTTCTCGGCGTCGAGTCGTTCAAGAACATTCCTTTTGCTCAACCACCGATTGGTGACCTGCGTCTGCGTCCACCCCAGCCTGTGACGCGTAATCTCGGCACAATCGATGCTACTGGCATGGCCAGGTCTTGTCCCCAGAGTATCCAGTCGTCTGACTTGAAGAAGCTTTCTCCTGGTCTCTTGCAAACGCTGCTCAACACGCGCTTGTTCTCTGACGTGGCCGGTATCTCGGAAAACTGCTTGACTGTCAATGTGCAGAGACTTGCCGGCATCAAGACTAACGCCAAGCTGCCTGTCTTTGTCTGGGTATGTCTTCTCTGCTCGCTCTCGTGTCGCTGACTTTAGATTTACGGCGGCGGTTTTACGGCTGGTTCGAGCAGCATGTACGACGGCTCCAGCATCATTCGCGCCTCGTTAGCTGCCAAAGAACCTGTTCTCTTCGTTGCTGCCAACTACCGTCTCGGTGGTTACGGTTTCATGCCAGGCAAGGAGATTCTCGAGTCTGGCAACGCCAACCTCGGCTTGCTAGACCAGCGTCTCGCTTTGGAATGGGTCGCAGACAATATTGCCAAATTTGGTGGTGACCCCGACAAGGTGGGCTCATTCACGTATTGGAACATCACTCATAATCAGGTCACAATTGGCGGCGAATCAGCAGGCGCCATCAGCGTCTTTGATCAAATGGCACTCTACGATGGCAACAACATCTACAAGGGCAAAGCACTCTTCCGTGGCGCCATCATGAACTCTGGCAGCATGATTCCCGCCGACCCAGTCGATTGTCCCAAGGGTCAAGTCATTTACGATCAAGTTGTTCGCGAAGCTGGGTGTGCCGGACAAGTCGACACGTTGGCTTGTTTGCGCTCTCTCGATTTTGACACCTTCAATCGCGCAGCCACGTCGCCACCTGGCATTTTCGATTACTCGAGTGTCGCCTTGAGTTATTTGCCACGCCCAGATGGCAAGCTGCTTAGCGCAAGCCCCGTTGACTTGGCCAAGCAAGGAAAATTCGCACAAAATTGCCCCATCATAGTGGGAGATCTCGTTGATGAAGGAAGCGTCTTTGCTCTCGCTCCATCGAACCTCACGACGACCGCTGGTGTCGTAATCTATCTCGAAAAGTTTTTCTTTCACGGTGCTACGCGTGCACAAATTCAGGCCTTGGTCGATTCCTATCCCGACGATCCACGCGCTGGCTCTCCCTTTGGCACTGGATACTTTAACCAGCTGTATCCACAGTACAAGCGTTTGGCTGCACTACTTGGCGATGCGACCTTTACCTTGACGCGTCGTATGTTTTTGGAATTTGTTGCGCCGCAGGTTCCCAAGGCATTCTCTTACTTGGCAAGTTATGGCTACGGTATTCCCATTCTTGGTTCCTTCCATGCACTTGACGTTTTCAACACCTTCTTCGTTCCTGGCTATCCTCAATTTATCACTCAATCCTACATCATCAACTTTGTCAACAGTGGCGATGTGAATCAGGGCATCAAGCTGCCAATTGCTTGGCCGCAGTGGACCAAATCTCAGCAGCTGTACAATATTGGATGGCTGTCGAGCAAGCTCACGCCCGATACTGTCAGGCCAAACAGTGCCGCAGTCTTGCGCGAAAGCAGCAGTGTCTTCAACATCTAGTCTTTTTTGCAGATCTTCACACAAATTATGCTGCTGAGCCGAGTGTTTTCTTCTTTCCTGCCACAAGCCTTGGCAACTAAATGAATGCGCGCGCTACTTGGACTTAGACGATGAGGATGGAAAGCACTCTACACCACCAGCTACACACAAATTGGTCACAGTATGCTGCCATCAGGGCCCTTAAATGAATCCGGCAGCGTCTGCTCAACACCAGCAAACACCGCGGCTACGTCTCGGCCGGTGGTCAACACTCCCGCCGCTTTAACCTCGGAATAGTCAGACCGAGTCATCTCCGGAATGTCGTAAGCTATTTCCACAAAGCGCGCCGGTGGCTTGGCACCGTCGACCTCATTCGTCTTGACAGCTTTTCCGGGCCGATGTCCGTGGGCAGCTCTTGGCCGGCAGGCTTGCCGACGACGCATCAGTGCTCGACTTGGCCACGAGCAGTATCGAATGACTGAGCTTTGCCGGTGGCACTCAAAGTCGTGGGCCAAGCAATGTTTCCAACGAGGTCGTCTTGGCTCATTGACAGAATCGACACGTCTTTTAAATCTCAACGTTTCAGTTTAGCAAGCTGCGTTAGCGTGCTGAGTCATGGTCTGCTGCCAGCCTGCTACTGCAGCCGTCACCCCAGTACGGTGACCCTACTGCATGCTTTGGCAGCTGCCATGCATATGCCTGATGTCATCATGTAACAATCGCTTTCCCAATTGCAATCTAATGCGCCGATGCCTCATGATTTCCAATTGTGACTCGCGAGTCGTGATCTACATGCACTTTGCAAATGCCATGTCGAGGCGCGCGGAGAAACGGATCATCTGTCTCAAAATGGCAATTGGACCTCGGGGTCGGGAGGCTCGAGGTCGCATACAATTGCCTGGATGCGGCCGCATACCTAGGTAGACTGGTTCTTTGCGAGGAATATGATATGCGCTTGTAGGAGTGGGGCCCCCCCCACACGGGCCATACCCGGCCACAAGAATTCGAATACTCATTAATATTACGCACAGACCAGTAGAGAGTACTGAGACTACTGCAGAATAGTCCGGTCTCGGACGGACTACCATACGCGTATACATCGCCGTACGCACTTGCGCTTGCATGGTGCACCGGGTTACAGTTTACGAGAGATTGTGCATGTCAAGTCATTCTGCAGCTCTCATCCATCGCTCTATCTGCAGCTGGCTATGCAGTCGAGAAGCTTTTACTGCTCATCTCACACTGTGAGTCTGTGGAGGCACTGAAGGGAGACTAAAGCCAGTCCAGCTGCAGCTGCCCAAACCTTTGGAATTCGAGTTTGCGAAAACGCGGGGAAAGTGACAGGACAGGAATCAGAGGATCGACAGAATGCGTCTTCGTTGCTCAATCAGAAGGCGAGATAACGCCGAGTTTCTCAATTAAAGTCAGTTTCACCAGCATCAACGCCGATTCAACGGCAAACAACAAGCGATGCTAACAATCAACGCGCAATAGCCCTTTGAATCAGTACTGATACTCCTGAGTCACTTTACTTAAAAGCTTGATGCTGCCCTCTTTGCTCAGTCCGCTGAGCCAACTTTTGTCGACATGCTTTTCAACGTCGCATCGTTCTTGACAGTTGTCTCTGCTGCTGCGTTGCCAGCAGATGAGAAGCGTCAGCTTGCCCCTGTCGTGGTCCTGGACACCGCCACCTTGACGGGCTCGTCCTTCCTCGGTGTCGATTCGTTTCACAACATTCCCTTTGCTCAACCGCCGATTGGTGATCTCCGTCTACGTCCGCCACAGCCATTGACAGGTAATCTCGGCAACATCAATGCTGTCGGCATGGCCAAGTCTTGCCCGCAGAGCATTCAGTCGTCAGACCTGAACAAGCTTCCTCCTGGTGTTGTTCAGACACTGCTCAACACTCCCTTATTTACCGTCATCGGTGGTGCCTCGGAAGACTGCTTGACTGTCAATGTGCAGAGACCAGCCGGCATCAAGGCTGACGCCAAGCTGCCTGTTTTCGTCTGGGTATGCTTGTCTACTGATTATTTCGTGTCGCTGACTTTAGATTTACGGCGGCGGTTTCACGGCTGGTTCGAGCAGCATGTACGACGGCTCCAGCATCATTCGCGCCTCGTTAGCTGCCAAAGGACCTGTTCTCTTCGTCGCCGCCAACTACCGTCTTGGCGGCTACGGCTTTCTGCCTGGCAAGGAGATTCTCGAGTCTGGCAACGCCAACCTCGGCTTGCTTGACCAGCGTCTCGCTTTGGAATGGGTCGCAGACAACATTGCCAAGTTTGGTGGTGACCCCGACAAGGTGAGCTCATCCATTGCTTCTATCTTTATTGAACTCGACTAACATTGAGGTGACCATCGGCGGTGAGTCCGCAGGCGCCATTAGCGTCTTTGACCAAATGGCACTTTACGATGGCGACAACATCTACAAGGGCAAAGCACTCTTCCGTGGCGCCATCATGAACTCTGGCAGCATGATTCCCGCCGACCCAGTCGATTGTCCCAAGGGTCAAGTCATCTACGATCAAGTTGTCCGTGAAGCTGGATGTGCCGGGCAGGCAGACACGCTGGCCTGCTTGCGTTCACTCGACTTTGACACCTTCAACCGCGCAGCCACGTCGCCACCTGGCATTTTCGATTACTCGAGCGTCGCGTTGAGTTACCTGCCCCGTCCTGATGGCAAAGTGCTCACGGCAAGCCCCAGTGACCTCGCTATGCAAGGAAAGTTCACGAAATCCGTCCCCATCGTCGTTGGAGATCTCGAAGATGAGGGTACGTTATTTTCGCTCACTGCTTCGAACTTGTCTACGACGGCCGATGTTGTCAATTACCTCGAAAAGTTTTTCTTCAAAGATGCGACGCGCGCCCAAATCCAGGCCCTGGTCGACTCCTATCCTGATGACCCCCGAGCAGGTTCTCCCTTCCGCACTAGTTATCTCAATCAATTGTACCCACAGTACAAGCGATTGGCTGCTTTGCTTGGCGATGCAACTTTTACCTTGACGCGTCGCGTGTTCTTGGAAATCGTTGCGCCACAGGTTCCCAAGGTATTCTCATACTTGGCGACTTATGGCTATGGTACTCCCGTCCTCGGTTCCTTCCATGGCTCTGACATTCTCACAACCTTTTTCGTCCCCGGCTACCCTCAATTTGTCACGCAGTCGTACATCATCAACTTTGTCAACAGTGGCGATGTGAATCAAGGTATCGAGCTACCCATTGCCTGGCCGCAGTGGTCTGAGAGTCAGAAGCTCTACAACATCGAGGCTCTGTCGAGCAAGCTCATTCCCGACAACTTCAGGGCGAACAGTGCGGCAGTCTTGCGTGGCGGTCTGAGTGCTTTCAACATTTAGGCTTGCAATTCGTCAAATGATGATGCTGTCGAATCGTAACCTATCTGCTTTCCTGCCACAGGCTTTGGTACCTCAACCGTATATTTATTGAGAGTTGTATACTTCTTTTACTTGCGTTGATACCTCGGTGCGACCAGTCCACGACTCTGTGAATGCGTCGTTGTGATTCCCCATCTGAAATCGAAACTCCCAAGCTCAGCACCAGCTGTAGGACGCGGCATCGTGACATGTACAGCAGCCTTCGACTGTAGCTTTAGGGCTACGGTCAGCTGATCTGAATGTCTGGCACATCACCCTTTCGAAGAAGGATAACATCTGGATCTCAGTCGGAAACATAGGCGTGTCAACCTGTTGCTATCGTTTTGGTTGCTACAGCCGCAAGGCTTGCAGATGTGTAAGCGTTGCAATCAGAGAGACCTGCAGCTGCTTTTGGCGTCAAAAGTCAGCTCATAAGGGTGCCTCCAGAGCGCTACGACTGCATGGATTCCAGATAGCTTCGGCTGTCTTCAACTACATATGCATGCATATGACGATACTGTAGTAGCGGGAGTATATTCCGCTCACCCCTTGCTGTCAAGCTCGATCCATCAAGTCGGCTGCTATAAGCTAGATTTCTGTCAGAGATTGCCGTCCGATCGATAATGAGATCTTTCCTGCCGCTGAAGCTTGTGGGAGTCTTTGCAGGGCGCGGAGTTGCAAACAAATTTGCCGTCGATGCTGTTTCACAGAACCTCTCGCTGGGACATGCCCCTCTCAATCCGCCGACAATCAAAGCGGTCAAGACTGACGCAGCTGTCAAATTGCGGGCGAGGTCGGCGGGCGACACTGCGGGCGAAAAGGCGCTCGAGATTGCGAATGATGGCATGCACTGGGTACTTTAAAAGGTCCGTGTTGCGCTTCGCCGAACTTCATGCACTTCATCATTGTCATCTGCATTGGCGCGGCAGCCGCGGCCATCTTACCAGTAGGCAGGCGCCACGAGCCGGTCGTCACGCTCGCTACGGCAATTCTGACTGGCAAGTCTGATGGTGAGGTGGACACCTTTAGCAACATTCCCTTTGCCGAGCCTCCTGTTGGATCTCTACGCCTGAGACCCCCTCAGCCTCTTGGACGCATCTTGGGAAACTACAAGGCTACTGGCTCGGCTAAAGCATGTCCACAGAGCTTCAAGTCGTCAAAGTTTCATACCGCGACGTCTGGCACGCTACAGACCGTCATCAATATGCCCATCTTCCAAAAAGTTGTCAATTACGATGAAGACTGTTTGACTATTAATGTCCAGCGACCTGCAGGCCTCGCTTCAGATGCCAAGTTGCCAGTTTTCTTTTGGGTAGGCGTGCGATGCGATAATGCTGAGCTAATCTCTAGATTTATGGCGGCGCCTTTACTGCAGGATCGACAAGCGGCTATGATGCAACGCCCTTGATTCGTGCATCCAAGACACTCGGCCCAGTCTTGCTTGTTGCTGCAAACTATCGCGTTGGCGGATTTGGCTTTCTTCCTGGCAAAGAGGTACAAGACTCTGGCAATGGCAATATAGGGCTGTTGGATCAGCGTCTCGCGCTGCAGTGGGTAGCAGACAATATTGCCAACTTTGGTGGCGATCCAGACAAGGTGTCTGACACAAATCTCAAATCTTGGCTAACAAAAGGTAACGATTGGCGGCGAGTCGGCTGGCGCCATCTCTGTCTTTGACCAAATGATTCTCTACAACGGCAATCATCTATACAAGGGTCGGCCGCTCTTTCGTGCTGCCATTATGAACTCTGGCAGTGTCATTCCAGCAGACCCGTTAGACTGTCCAAAAGGCCAGGCTGTCTATGATCAAGTCGTACGCGAGGCTGGCTGCGCGGGAAAGCCGGATACACTTGCCTGCTTGCGATCCATCGATTTCAGAACCTTCAACAGAGCCGCTACCTCGCCACCAGGCATGTTTGATTATTCCTCAGTTGCACTCAGCTACATGCCACGACCAGACGGCAAGGTCTTGACGGCGAGTCCCTTGAGCCTAGCCGCGGAAAGGCGCTTCCCCGCGGTCAATCTGTTGATGAATTCTGTCGAGGACGAAGGGAGCTTGTTCAGCCTATTTCAACAGAATCTGAGCACAACAGCTGACGTCGTCGGGTATTTACAGACATATTTCTTCACGCATGCCGACCGATCGTTGACAAAGACCCTCGTGGATACGTATCCGGATGACCCAACGCTTGGTTCGCCTTTTCGAGCGCAGGTTCGGCGTCCTCCTTATCCGCAGTACAAGCGGATGGCAGCGATACTTGGTGACATTGTCTTTACGCTTGTCCGTCGGGAAGTATTGGAGATGGTTTCGCCAAAAGTCCGGGCTTGGAGCTCTCTTGGGTCCTATGGTCATGGGACGCCGCTTCTTGGTACATTTCATGGCTCTGACATTATGGCCCTGTAAGTTTTGTGCATCTTGGCGACTTGAGCTCATTCTAGATTCTTTAAGGCTGGCTATCCGCAGACACAAATGTTTACCTACTATCTCAACTTTATACGGCATCTGGATCCCAATATCGGCACGCCGACGACAGTCTTTTGGCCAGAGTGGAAAATCGGCAAGCAAATGCTCAATATTGAAGCCAAGTCGTCCAAGCTGATTACCGATACGTTTAGAGAGGACAGTGCAGCTGTGTTGCGGAAAGCGGGAGCCCTGTTCAATGTTTGAGCAGGCAGGCTCGTGATATAGGTGAACAGCAGCTGTGCTATCTTTATGCGCGCTACGTATTGTGATATGCTAGCTCCATGCTCCAGTGGCTGGCTATTCATCATGTACAGGAGGGAGTTGTAAACCTTGGAAGACATTGCTGGTCTCGCGTGTGTCATCTGAAGTCTCCAAGGTCGATGTGTTTCAAAGGCAATCTCTGCACAATCAACCGAGATCAACGACATTACTAAGATTGTGCAGAATCTGCCTTTGAAACACATCGACCTTGGAGACTCATCGCCGACCTCGCGACAGACTTGGGGTTGCATTTACTCTGCTACTCATGTATGCCAGGTAAGGACGCAACAGACCAATTTCTTTCGCACGCTCGCGCAGGAGTGGTCTAGCGCGACCGATCTCGGCCGCGATCTCCTAAGACCAGCCCTTAATGGCGAGCTCCGAAGCTGCTCTTATTGTTGATTCCATGGATGTTGATCATTGAGCATCTTGATTGCAGGTTTCGGGCGGCAAGATGACGAGCAAAGATTAACATGGTCAAAGTATATCTACTGTTGATTGGCCCCAATGCCCATGATTGCATCCATAGCCTTCTTGATAAACACCCTCGAGGCATCCAAGTCGCAACCGAAATGCACCTCGAGCTTATGACGGACTTGTCTCATGCTCAAGTGCTGCTCCAACCTGACATTTTCTTCCCAAATCATGTGCAACGCCGCAAGCAAGTCTTGCTCGGTTGGCTGACGCAGAATGAGCTCGTCTAGCTCAACGGCATCCACCTGCAAGTCTGTCTTTGTGTAGGCTGGTCGCTTTTGGCGTGGCGAATGTGCTGCAACGAGCGAGTGGCGACTGAGCATGCCGGCTGGTTCAAAGCGCGTATTGTAAGAGCCACGCGACGTCATGGAGGCCGCATCATGCTTCTCTGCCTGTGGCGACCAGTTTGCATACTCTTCCGACCAAGGCGCCAGTGGCACCGTCGTCTCGTCAAACACGCCTTCATTGGTGACGAGCACAGCTTTGCCATTTTCGCCATCGACAATGCGTGTTGAGCCCCAGGTAAACGTATCCATCGACCAGAATGCATACAGTGGCAATGCAAGCGAAAAGATGGGTAGCGCAAGCAGGTAAATAATCATCCAAATAATCATTTCCCACTTGCGCCGAATGATAAAGATGATGGCTTGCAGGCCGTAAATCGCGGCAAAGAGAATGAGCGACGTGATGGGAATAACGGCCGAGTCTTTGGCAGTCAAGTAAAAGAGATAGGCAATGTAGCCGACCGTGACGGGCTGTACGACGGTAGAGGCGAGGTCCATAAAGACGATAAAGCGCATGCCAAAACAAGCAAAGCCGCAGAGGCCACTGCCTTGAGCCACGAGCTCGACGAGGTTGTGAATGGTGGAATTGATCCAACGACGGCGTTGAGAGAGAAGAACGCTGAGGCTCTCTGGCGCAACAGTCGCCGCCTTGGCATCGCGAATAAACTTTGTGCTGTATTTCGGATGGTGCTTTAATAACAAGGTCGTCAAGTAGCGATCCTCGCCGAGGTGGAGCAGGTTTTTGGTGTGCAGCGTGTCGACGCGGTTCTGCGAGTATTCCTCAATGATGCGGTCCGAGACAAAGAGAGGCCGACGGCTAGCCTCGTCGCGCAATCGATACATGGTGAAGCAGCCTGGCAGACAAGTGACGGATTGAAAGAGCGACTCGAACGCCTTGGCGAGGTTGTGAGAAATGAAATACTCGTAGACTTGAATCATGGTGACCATGGATGACTTTGCATTTGCGAGATGCGTCTCGCCGCAAATGCCGACGATGCGCGTATCATCCAAACAGCTAGCAATCATGCGCGTCGCGGCATCTTTCTCGACCGTCGTATCGGCATCCACCATGAGGCAAAACTCATACAAGCTCGGCGACACGCCAATGACGTTTTGAATTTGATGAAAGAGTTCAAGCTCGAGCGGCGTCATGGGCGAGCCGTTCGCAACACGATTCAAAAAGCGCATCATGATGAGTTGGCTGTCGCGCTTGCCACGATTGCCTGCTTTGAGCGTCTCGCTTGGCTTGCCTACTTTGACGACGACAAGAAAGGGCACAACATGACCGGTTGTTTCATACAAGCCTGAGTAGACTTTTGCATAGTTGAGACGGCCAACGCCTTCACCGAGCGACTCGTAGGGCAATTCGACGGCGTCGGTGTCGAGTACGCCGAGCGTGTCGAGCACAATCTGTGGCGTCGAGCGATCACAATCTTTACCCGTCACCATGCCGTCGCAAATGATAAACATGAGCTTGCGCTGATCGTTATAGTCCATGCGCGCAATACTGTCAATCGTCGACTTGACGGATGCTTCATCTTCGGTGTAGACGGGAATTTGACAAATCAAAAACTTGTCTAGTTTTTCGGGCAAGCGTTTTGTGCTGAATTGCAGGGCAGCGAGGAATTTGACGCCAATGAGGCTGACGAGCATGATGGATATGGCTAGCAGAATATAACGTGATGTCAAGCAGCGCGGACCGTTGCGCGTATCGACTTGACCACAAAAAAAGAGGTTGCGTAGGCAGACTTGCATGCGCCGCTTTGATTCGAGCGGCAGCTTGTGAAAGCTTTCCGAAATGTCGAGGCCGCTCTTTTGTTGAAAGAGTTCCACGACGGTGGGATCCATAAAGTCGGTCGAGACTCTGCCTGTCGTCTCTCCAAGGATTTGTCGGCCGCCGCGAATGTATTCAGTCAGATTGAAGACTTGTCCGTCAATCACGGCGACGCTCTGCTGCTTGTCGGCGAGATGCTTGATGTCTTTGTTGGTCAAGCCGATAAAGCCAACGCGGTAGGCGCTGCGCATGCTCTGCATTTGTTGAAAGTACCAATCCTTGCGATACGCGTCGGTCAGGTAACGAAAGTCATGGTATTGCGCATTCACGTCGCTCGCATTGAAGGAGAGCGTGACAACCGGATCAATCGTTCCTGTGAGTCCTTGACAGAGTGCCGAGATTTGAACTGGAAACAAGCTAGACGCATCCTGACCAGCATATTTGAGCACGCTCTTGGTGGGGACAATCGGCGGATAGTGACGCGGGGCAAAGGCACCGATATCAAAGACCTCGCCGCGAATGGCCGTTAACGCCTGCTTATCTTGTGGTCCATGCGTTGAAAGCTCATTCATGGAATAGACATCTTGACGTGGACAGAGCAGTTCCCCGAGAAAAGCAATGAAAAAGATGGCAACGCCGCAAGAGAGCCAGATGAGCATATTGATGGCAAGCTTTTCACGCCAGGCAATCCGAATATCCTTGCGTTTCGAGCCAAACAGCTTGATGACAAAATCTGGCAGCCACCACGTCAACAAATAGACGACAAAGAGCCATCGCTTGCGACTGCCTGTAATAGAAATCTCCTCGACCGCTTGACCGGCCTGCGCAAGTTGAGCCTGCTGCGCCAACGCGCTTTTGGACTGCACATGGGAAAAAATGTCGTGACTGCCGTATTCAGAGACACCTTCCAAGAGATTGTCACGCGAGCCCGTCAAGAGCAACTGTGAGCGACTTGCACCGGCAAGGTTGTAGAGGGTACCGAGCGCGCGCTGCTGCTCAAGTTTAAACCAGACGGTTTCCGACAAAAGGACGTGGGTGGCGCCGACCATGGCGTCACGTTCGGTAAAGCCCCATTCACGCAAAACCACCTGACAGGCTGATTCTCCAGTCGTGTTGGGCGGTAAATCTTCTTGCTTGACGTAGCGACTGAGAAATACGGAGAATGAAAGGGAATTTGCGTGATTGGCGCTTCGGATACGTTCGACGACGCGCGAGACTTGGAAACCGAGGAGCTGGTTCAAAACGCAAGTACTATCGAATTGATTTGCAAGACGTCGATCATTCGGCTTGATGCAAAAAAGGATGTGTCGTCGCGTTGTGACGAGGCTTTTGTAGAGGTGGTCGAGGGATTGACGGAATTGATTGGCGACGCCGCCTGTGCATTCAGGTCGTTTGAGCGTTGACTGACGTGCTGGTCGCATAACGACGCGTCCTTCCGAGCTTTGTACGGTTTGAAACAGACGCATGACGAATTCTGAAGACGTTTGCTCGGCTGGATGGCCAACCCCGGCAAAGATGGCGACGAGATCGGCCGAGACGACTCCGGCATTGTCCTCCAAAAACCCAGCGACATTGTAATCGACTTTTCCTGCATAGTGCGAGACTGTAAAGCCAAGACGACGATTAAAGTTGCCGGCAGAGGGAAGATTGACTTGGACAATCTCTTTGAAGCGTTTGCCGAGCGCCTCGACAAAGGTTGTTTCCGTCTTGCCGCGAGAAGCCTTGATCGCTTGGTCGTCGAGTATAGCAAGTACGCCGTTGCTTGGCTTGGTCAGTGCTTGGACTGTTTCTTGGTTACTGACGAACGGCACCTCGGCGACTTCAATCTCTTGTCCATCGTATTGCTGCTTCTTTTGGACAAAGAGCGTCTGCTGAGCGAGCTGTACGAGACGTTCATCGGCAGTATTGAATAAAAGCTGATGGAGTCCTGCATCGCGTGCCGCAAAGCCAGGAAAATCAACCAGCGAAATAACGTGTGCGACGGCAGCATCGTGGACAGACACCTTGTCATTGACTGTTTCGACAAGCCATGCAAATAAAAGGCCGTAGAGGAGCGAAGCCAGCTCATCACAGTGATGTTGACAATCCCGTGCCGGCAGCATGACGGAAATATGTTCGCGTCGAATGGTTTTTGTCTTGTAGACGAGGGCATTCTCAAGCACGTCGGGCGTCACGCCCAAAAACGCCGCCGCAAGATCAAGTGGTTTTGTATCCTTGACGTAGGCTGGAAAGTGACCTTTGCCCTCGGCGAATTCGAGTTGGCCGAGATGAAGGATGGCGGCGAGGAGTTGAAAGAGGTGAGCAATCTCGGCGGCGTCGACGAGTTTGCGCAGTGCCTGTCGCAGGGCATGGAACATTTTGACGTCGTCGAGACCTGTGACTTGACGCGCGGCAGTATGACCGAGATAACGATACCATCCCGTGCCATCCAGCCCGAGATGCGCGCGTTCAGCAAGCGACAAGCCTGCCAACATGCCGTAAAAGACATGAAAGTTGCCTTGACTTGATGTGACGTGCGAGACCAGGTCTTGTTGCAGTCTAAAGTCGATCCACTTGCAACCAATGAGACGCGCAGCCTTGTTGTACTGACATGAAATGTGAAGACCGACACGGGACGCGTCGACATTGGCAACGTGCTTGGCGCTGCTGAAGCTGTCGAGGATGGTTTGCGCATGCTTGAGACGCTCAGAGATGGCAGGATCTTGGGCGGTCTCGACGAGGGTTGTCAAAGCAACTCTACGAAACGCCGACTTGCCAGAGCAGGTTTCGCCACTGCTGTTAGGGCAATCTTGATGGAGCATGCTTACAGAAAGACGATGGATTGCGATTCTTGGTCGCGACGCAAGTGTTCATACGCCTGGAGCACGGCGTCTGCATGGTGCGGCGAATCTTCTGGATTATAGCTTCGTGGCACGTTCGACACGTTTTCGAATGCATTGACGAGGACGGTGGCATCAGCAGAGATGCGAGTGCAAAAGAGGTCTTTGTTGAACCGCTCGCGCAAGAGTGCCGTGATGGATTCGGGACTGCTATTAGTCTCTTGAAGATGTGATCTAGGACATACGAGATGCTAGAGAGCTGCGTCAGATCATGTAGCGTTGCCATGCTGGCTGCTGTGTGTGTATGTCAACGACTGAGAGAGGGTGTCGTGAGGATACGCAACACAGGTAGAGTGCACGGACACAGCTCGAACAGGTCAAAGCGATTGTATAGAAAAGACTCTCCAGGTTCGATTCATACTCAATCAAAGCGTTGACCTAGGTAGGCATCCAGTCGATGTTGCTGAGCTGCATGCAAGTCAAACAAAGAGCTTCAGGTATAGAGCAGGTGCATGTACCTCGAAGAAGGCATGGACAAGCGTAAAGCAAAGTCATTGACCAGCAAGTGTACCTATCTAGACAGTCGAGAGACAGCGATTCTACTCGTCTACATGTACAGCATATGCTCCTCTAGTGCTAGCTCGGTGGCTTCATGCTGTGTCTTGCATCAGGGTTAGGGCAGCAAATGCATGATCCATGATCGTAGCATGCATGCGCAGTGGCAGGAGCATGCAGTAGTAGCAGTAGCAGTAGCTATAGCAGTAGAAGGAGATGAGCTATAGAAAGTCTTATACGATTGTCTCCTTCTAAGCTCTCTAGTCTACTATTGCACTCATTACAAGTGTATATGCCACCTCACTAGTAGTCCTACCTAAGACTATTATAGCTACACGTGCTCTGACTCACGAGGAAAACTTTTTCCAGTAAAAAGGCAGTCACTCGCTCCCGCCGCCTTCTTTGCCCACTCCACCTGCCGAAAGACAAGGAACGAGTATCTCTCAACAACTGTGAAAGCTGCCTTAGCAAGAGTCAGCAATCATGGTGAACTTCACTGGTATGGCAATCATCTACAAAGACGATGCTAACAGATAGTGGATGAAATCCGCGGCCTCATGGACAAAGCAAGCAATATTCGCAACATTTCCGTCATCGCGTAAGCCATCTCACTCTTGGTCCATCTCTCTAACAGCAGCCACGTCGATCACGGCAAGTCAACCCTCACCGACTCGCTTCTCGCGCGAGCAGGTATCATTTCCCAGGCAAAGGCCGGTGACCAGCGCGCCACCGATACCCGCGCCGATGAGCAGGAACGTGGCATCACCATCAAGTCGACCGCCATCTCCCTCTACGCCCAAATGTCCGACGACGATGTCGCCGACATTCCGCAAAAATCAGACGGAAACGAGTTTTTGGTCAACTTGATTGATTCACCGGGACACGTCGACTTTTCATCTGAAGTGACGGCCGCTTTGCGTGTCACGGACGGTGCCCTGGTCGTCGTCGACTGTATCGAAGGTGTCTGTGTGCAAACAGAGACGGTTCTGCGTCAGGCCCTTTCCGAGCGCATCAAGCCCGTCTGCTGTGTCAACAAGGTGGACCGTGCCCTCCTCGAGCTCCAAATCTCAAAGGAAGAGCTCTATCAAACCTTTAACCGTACCGTTGAATCCGTCAACGTCGTCATTGCCACCTACTACGACAAGGTGATTGGTGACGTCCAAGTCTACCCCGAGAAAGGAACCGTCGCTTTCGGTTCGGGTCTTCACGGCTGGTGCTTTACCGTCCGTCAATTCGCCGTGCGTTATGCCAAAAAGTTTGGTGTCGACCGTGCCAAGATGATGGACCGTCTTTGGGGAGACAACTACTTTAACCCCAAGACCAAGAAATGGTCCAAGACCGGTACCGATGCCGATGGCAAGCCGCTCGAGCGTGCCTTCAACACGTTTGTGCTTGACCCCATCTTCCGCATTTTTGCCGCCGTCATGAACTTTAAGAAGGATGAAATCCCAACGCTGCTCAGCAAGCTCGACATTAAGCTCAAGTCGGATGAACTCGAGCTCGAGGGCAAGGCTCTCCTCAAGATCATCATGAAGAACTTTTTGCCTGCCGCTGATGCACTCATGGAGATGATTGTATTGCACTTGCCATCGCCCGTCACGGCGCAAAAGTACCGTTGCGAGACGCTTTACGAAGGTCCTATGGATGACGAGTCTGCCGTCGCCATTTCCACCTGCGACCCCAAGGGACCGCTCATGCTGTACGTCTCCAAGATGGTGCCCACCTCCGACAAGGGCCGATTCTTTGCCTTTGGTCGTGTCTTTTCCGGAACCGTCCGTTCAGGTCTCAAGGTCCGTATCCAAGGCCCCAACTATGAGCCTGGCTCCAAGACCGACTTGTACGTCAAGTCTATTCAGCGTACTGTGCTCATGATGGGTGGCAAGACCGAGCCGCTCGACGACTGCCCTGCCGGTAACATTGTCGGTCTCGTTGGTATTGACCAGTTTTTGCTAAAGTCGGGTACCCTGACGACTTCCGAAACGGCACACAACCTCAAGGTTATGAAGTTTTCCGTCTCGCCCGTGGTGCGTGTCGCTGTCGAATGCAAAAACGCCCAAGACTTGCCCAAACTCGTCGAAGGTCTCAAGCGTTTGTCCAAATCCGACCCTTGCGTCATTTGCTCCACCTCCGACACGGGTGAGCACATTGTCGCCTGTACCGGTGAGCTCCACCTCGAGATTTGTCTTGCCGATCTCGAAAACGACCACGCGGGTGTGCCTTTGCGCGTCTCCGACCCCGTCGTCTCGTACCGTGAGACGGTCGCCGGCAAGTCCTCGCAAACGGCCCTCTCCAAGTCACCCAACAAGCACAACCGTATCTTTATGGTTGCTGAGCCCATCACTGAAGAACTCTCGCTCGACATTGAGAATGGCAAGGTCAACGCCCGTGACGACTTCAAGTTGCGTGCGCGTTACATGGCCGACAACCACGAGTGGGACGTCACCGACGCCCGTAAGATTTGGTGTTTCGGTCCCGACACGGCTGGTCCCAACTTGATTGTCGACCAGACCAAGGCTGTTGCCTACCTCAACGAAATCAAGGATTCTTGCATTGCCGCTTTCCAGTGGGCCACGAAGGAAGGTCCCGTTGCTGAGGAAAACATGCGTGGTACCCGTTTCAACATTCTCGATGTCGTGCTCCATGCCGATGCCATCCACCGCGGTGGTGGTCAAATCATTCCTACCTGCAGACGTGTCGTCTATGCCGCCACGTTGCTCGCCCAGCCCGCCATTCAAGAACCGGTATTCCTCGTCGAGATCCAATGCCCTGAAGGTGCCATGGGTGGTATCTACTCGGTCCTCAACAGGAAGCGTGGTATGGTCTTCTCAGAGGAGCAACGTCCTGGTACGCCGCTCTTCAACATCAAGGCTTACCTCCCCGTCAACGAGTCATTCGGTTTCACGACCGAGCTCAGGCAAGCGACCGGTGGACAGGCGTTCCCGCAGATGATCTTCTCGCACTGGGATGTCGTCAAGTCGGATGTTTTGGACCCGGCCTCCAAGGCAGGTACCATTGTCGCTGCTATGCGTGAGCGTAAGGGTCTCAAGCCGGGAGTGCCCTCGTACACCGAGTACTACGACAAACTCTAAGCGCTCTTTCTGCATTCAATCTTTTGACAATGTAAAGGACGGCTTTGGGTAACCTCGTGGTTACTATGCGTGAAACAGGATTTTGATTTTTACGTATGGTTTAAAAGATAGCATAATGAACTTGTGCTGTCGACTTGACTCCTTTCTTTCTTCTTGTGTCGTGAAAGCATAGTTGCAATCACCTGGGCAATGAGTCGATTGCGGCCAATTCACGTGACAATCAACGATACGCCTAGAATCAACTGCAGAGAGTCCTAGACGACACTTGCGCAACTTTCCCGTCGAGCATAAACGCAGGGACATCAATCTCGCTGTGACGATCCTCTTGCGAGCAGCTCGCCAGTTAAAACCTTGCGAATAGCCTTGCTTGTCCATCCAGGCGATCATCTGCTTGAGCTCAAGATCTTGATGGGTGGGCCTGCTCAGGATCTGCACGGTCGGGTTACGTTTAGGCTCACTGATGCTACGTCGGTGCTCTCACTGATGCACAAGTACAGCGTGCTATCGTCAAGGACGTTTCATCGTAGTAGGTTGCGCTGCTGAGACTACAGACAACGACTCGGCCTAGTGTCAGACATTTGACGTCCCAGGCTTATTGTATGAGCTTATTAATCTCATCACCGCGTCGGAAATCCAAGGCGCTCGATGTTGCAACGCCATCTGAATATGAGTTTGCATGGGTGTCACGGAAAACAGCCACGAGATAGAGTATAGTTAATGGTCATATTTCATCTATCATAATCGTACGTAATCGTTACTAGGCCTTCATCAATCTAAAGCGACTCGGTCGTGGAGCGGATGGTACTGGCAGATGCCACCACGTTGATGGCAGTACAATCCGTTCGCTTGGTCTTCTCAGCGACGTAAACGTCAAACTGTCCACCCTTACCACCCGAGCTTGTGGCAGGGCAGGCAAGGAAACCGTCCTTGCCGTTGAATCGGAAGTTGAAATTGTTGCCCATGCCAGAAGGCGACACCGAGAAGCCCATCGTCGTTGAGCCGGTGCCAGTGTTGGCCGAGCGAGGCGGCGTGTATACAAGACGACCCTCAGAGTTGACAAACACCTGCTGGCCATCTGGAAGCGTCACGGCAAGGTTCGCACGGCCATCCTGGACGACGAATCCAGTGCCGGATGCGAAGCTGCTGGACACGGCAGCGGGTGTCCCGAGTGCACATTCTGTAGGCGAGAACAGCGTTGCAAGCGCCAAATATAGGCGCAACTGTGCCGTACCACAAAGACTTGGTTGCAGGGCGAGATAATTTGACCGGGCCTGGGACAATCGCTCATGGCAATCCGCTGCTTTGCGGCTGCCTGCCCGGATGTCTGTCCTTCCGGCAGTCATCGGTGGAAAGCTTGCGCGGCCAGAGTCTCGATATGCAGATGCATGAGTGTCATGTCACATGACGTGGGCAAGGTCTATCTGCTAAGTTGCCTTTGCAGAGAGGCGACGATAGCCTCGTCGACAGGTGCGCATTGCCACCGGACGCGGCGCTCGGGCCTCATTCAAGATATACCGGCAAGTTCCATAGCCGGTAACAGAGCTGCAACTGTGCAGGAGGTGCTCTTCGCTCGCGCATACACCATGGTCAGGCATATGCCTTGATATGACCTTCCTCCATACTGCTTTGATAGAATCAATGGGGATAATTGTTGCATGTTTGTGGCACGGAGGTAGACCTTGACATGCCGGCGACAGAGCTGCAACTGTGCTGCCTGTGCAGGAGGTGCTCTTCGAGATCGCTTGCGCATGCAATTCATGATCAGGGCTTGCGATTTTGCCAGTTGGAAGTGGCAGATGAAACCTTCCAAGATTGGAACTTCGCTACAGGCATGAAAGAGCATGAAAGAGCATGTGAAGCGATGTCATCCCATCCCGAGTTTCAGATGGAGATCGCCATTTAGCCGGCCAACGGGAAACTCGGTACCGGTCGCAGCTCGCCACTGATCTACACAACGCAACGACAAAGTCGGCGAAATACTAGCCTTGCACAGTCGTGCAGGTGTCAGTTAATCGCCGACGACTTGCATCGGTAGATTTGCTTCTTAGGATGTTCCTCGAGCCATTCCAAATTTGGAACATCGGCCATTCCGAGGCCGACTCCAAGAATAGATATGGCAGACTCTGCTGCGACCATCGTCCCTTATAAAGAGGTCCTTCGCTCGGCTTTTGTCCCAGCATCTTCCAAGCTTCGTTCTCAGGACTTTACATCTCTTCCGTTTCTTCAAAATGCTTTTCAACTCTCTCATCGCTTCAAGCATCATCGCTTTTGCCGCTGCCGCGCCTGCACCCGTGGATTACGATCTTTCAGATGTGGACTGGTCCAAGGTTGACTACGACTTCTCAGGGGTCGACTGGAGCAAGGTTGATTACGACTTCTCAGGGGTCGATTGGAGCAAAGTCGATTATGGCTCGGGTGGCGCTGCATCAGCGCCTACTCCCTCAGCCACGACACTTGTGTCTGTTCCGTCAGCCTCTCCATCCGCTGCACCAGTCGCCAACGCCTTCAACTTCATCTCGACACGTTCGGGTGACATCAACGTCCACCTGCGTCCTCTTTATGCCAAGAACAGTGCTATTCGCATTGGTGGCACTGCACCCACTTCGCAGACGCCGAACATCCCTGCCCTAGCTGGATTCCCAACTACGTCAACCACCACATTCTTTGTGAACAACGGTCAGGCAGATCTTGACGTCTCTGTGCCAGGCGGTCAGCAGATCTACGTCTCATCGACTGGACAACTTCAGTACACAGTGCCCCACTCTGGCAACACCGGTACCGGATCGACTCGTACCGGTTTCTCGGTTGACCCCTCTGGCAGCAACTTCAACCTCAAGTTCGACGGCAAGGCTGGTTTCTTGGCCTGCCCTGCACAGAGCTCGGGCGCATCTGCCGGCGAGTATGACATCTTTCTTGCAGACAAGACGACACGCACTGACTGCACTGGCATCAGCGTGCTTGGCACTGCCAACACCAACCCTCCCAAGGCTTGGCAGTGGTAGGTAGACCTGTCTATTTTATAGAGCTAGTTTATGATAATGATTAAGATTATGATTACGATTCCATTTCTTCCGGTCTAAGTGCCAACTCTGCCTTGGTAGTTCTAGCTCGAAAGCCAGCTGGTAGGTAGCCTTGATGATTGCTTGATCCATTGGCATGAGCCGGCCGGCATCACCGTATTAAAAGATAGATGTGGAGCCCTAGCTGCCAGGCGTGTTGCCCTGCGCGCGCCTTGAGGACAGAGCCGGCGCCACGAGTTCTCGGAGGAGCTAAGCTGAAGCTATCCACATTGTACGCACGGAGCCTAGGCCTGAAGGCCCGTGAACAGGCTTCAATCATTCCGCAGTGCAAAAGACAGTTTTTTTTTTTGATAAGCGAGAGATCAAGGCATGAACGTCCTTGATGCACATCATCAACACTGTGAGCACACTGAACAAGGCCTATACCTCGATACAGCATAGACATAGCTTTTACTTTTCCGTGTCGCTGGCACCGAAAAGTCGACTCATATGCGCATCAGGCTGTTCGTGTCGTTGTTAACGTAGCAAGGGTCCGCGAAGACGTCGATCCTCTTACCCTAGTCTGGTCGCTTCGGTAGCGCGTTAAGATTGGAACAATTGCTACCGTGTTCTTCTGCTCGCGCCGAATCCCCTTTTGGATCACGCAGTGCGCTTAGACGTCATCCCATCTGACGTTTAAACCCGGATCTGCACTGGCCGGGTGGGATGGGCCGACAACCACGAGTCACGAGTCACGACCGACCAAAAGGGCAGAC